>CAEFZX010009330.1:0-58289 GCA_903066825.1 Alfaro cultratus
GAAACACTTTTAAGAGACGGTCCTGGCGCTTGCTGGTCTTTCTTGGGTGCCCTGCAGCCTTTTTGGCAACAATGGAACCTCTCTCCTTGAAGTTCTTGATGATGCAATAGATTGTTGACTGAGGTGCAATCTTTCTAGCTGCGATTCTCTTTCCTGTTAGGCCATTTTTGTGCAGTGCAATGATGACTGCACGTGTTTCTTTCGAGATAACCATGGTTCACAGAAGAGAAACAATGATGCCAAGCACCAGCCTCTTTTTAAAGTGTCCAGTGGTGTCATTCTTACTTAATCATGACAGATTGATCTCCAGTCCTGTCCTCATCACCACCCACAACTGTGTTAATGGAGCAATCACTGAAACGATGTTAGCTGGTCCTTTTAAGGCAGGGCTGCAATGAAGTTGAAATGTGTTTTGGGGGATAAAGTTCATTTTCTAGGCAAATATTGACTTTGCAATTAATTGCTGTTATGCTGATCACTCTTTATAACATTCTGGAGTATATGCAAATTGCCGTTATAAAAACTGAAGCAGTAGACTTTGTAAATATTAACATTTGAATCATTCTCAAAACTTTTGGCCATAACTGTAGACTAGATTCTGACCCTTTTAAGAACACTTCGTTCTAGGAATTACTTGGGCTGATTACTAAGGTATAGACTCCCACAATTTTCAGAAGACATGCTTTCCAAACCAACTTTCTAAAATGTGAAAGCCTTTTAGCATTGTTTTGTGTGCAAAGATAGCCAAAGACGGAATAAAAGATACAGCACAGGACTGTAGAACTAGAAAATGTCTTCCTGCAACCATAAAATGATTTATGAGGAGATTAAACAAGTAGTGATAAGGAAACCACTAACGGAACTTGTAAAAACACAGGAAGAGGCACAGTCATAAATGTGCGACCCTCATCATGAGGGGCTGCGGGATGACTCACATGCCATTACCTGTTTCTGCTTTTTGTTTTGTCTTTTAAAGTTGAGCTTTTTTTGGCCGTTGTGAGCAATTCAATCCTCTGCTCCCATCATCCATTACTGTGTTGCCATAGAAATGGACAACATAGCAATTTGGCATTTGTGTTAAAAAGCACTGTCTTGGTAAAAGCTTAGAAAAAGAAAATTGGTCAAATGCCTTCTGCGTGTGTTAAAAGTAACAGAAAGTCTCCCGTGGTTTTACTGATCTGACTTCCGCCTGTAGAGGCTTTAGATGGAGATGTTTGGCGACCAGTGAGAAGCTGCCAAGGAGGTCCAGGTGAGCTAATAATAATACCAGTGTTTTCTTGCAACTGCCTAAGCCACTCCCAATGGCCATTGTTTCCACTGTATTCATTTTAACACACACAAGAAGCTAACTGTAATGTTTAAGTCTACTTGCACTTTATGAGTGCCCTGACATCACTGTTTGATGTGAGAGGTACGTGATTCCTCAGATCCAGTGATTATTTTGCAAAAAAAAAAAAAAAAGCTTGCTGAAAGTTTAGGTAAGTTTTTTTACTTAATAGGAATATGGCCATTTTTGTTTGTTTTCCTTTGGGGAAAAAAGATAACTTGGGTTGCAGATTTTAAGAAGGAACCATTTTACATTGGATATAATTCAGATCACCTCATAGCTCACTATGTGAATTTTTAGGATTCACATAATAGGGATGGATCTGATTTGGACATCATTGTACTGAAATGTTCCCAAAAGTTTTAACAACGCCGATCCACCGGCACATCTGATGTGATTCATTAAAATACAATTTGCGGCAGAAATGACCAACAAGAAAGTAGAAAACCAGTTGCAGTTTCTCCCAGTTTATTCACCGTTTAGTGTTTTTGTACTGCCATTCGTTCTACATCGGGTCAGAATCCGATAGGTTTCCAGATGGTCTCACTGCTGTCTCCTCCCCCTTATCGATGTGTTTCTGTGGGTGCCGAAAGCCTGAGGGTGCGGCGTTCGCCGATGAAGTGATGTATTTGAAGAGCACTTACCTCCACGAGCTGAGAATGGGATGAGGTAGAGGTTTTATTTTGGTTAGAAAAACAGGGAGGTATTTCCCCCCAAGAGGATGCAGTTGCATACCTCAATGTTAAAAATAAATCCATCCAGATCCAGCAGGGTGGGTAGCTCATTTCGTCCTCTGAGAGGGAACCTGACTTCAAAGGCAGTTTTGGTTTCATGAAGTCATGGTGGAATTTCTTCTTGTGCTATCAAACATCTCTCTCCAAATAAAGCCACATTTCAAAAGCATGTGGATCTGGGATTGGTAGCTACAGTTAGGGGGAGTGATGTTTACAGGTGGTAGCTATTCTCTATGAAAAGACTTCTACAGTGATCTTCCCAGCTTCATGTTAGGGATCATCACCAGGATCTTACCCGATAATCCGTGTATAATTTGTTCCTTCTTTAAATGTTTGCTTGTAAGATTGTTTTTTTCTGCAAAAGTGGCCCCAGCTTGTATTGTGTGAATCTACATCTCAAGAAAAACATTCTTCATCTTCAGTCTCTCTCTATTGAGTTGCAGTTTTTGTTTCTGAACAGGGTTCTTGTTGTCAATAAGTTTCCTAATAATTTTTCCGTATGAATTTGAATGTTTAGCTTCTAGTCATTCATATTTTTACAGTATTCTGTCCTTCTTTTAATGCATGGTTGGTTTAGGAAAAAACTGTGAGTCAAAAACATCCCTTAAAGATTTTGAT
This sequence comes from Alfaro cultratus, assembly GCA_903066825.1. Lineage (NCBI taxonomy): Eukaryota > Metazoa > Chordata > Actinopteri > Cyprinodontiformes > Poeciliidae > Alfaro > Alfaro cultratus. The sequence continues at coordinate 2,680 of CAEFZX010009330.1, forward strand.
CCATATTGAAATGATGATGTCATGCAGATTCTGCATTTCTTTTGAGTTTAATTTGCGTTCAGCTGGCACTTAGCGCCCAAAGTTCACCAATTCATGTCCCACACACAATTATATCCCCAAGCTGCACAGTTGATAGAAGCCAGGATTGATGCATCATGTTTTTTACACCAGCCATCTGAAAGTCGTAGCTGAAACTGAAACTTATCAGGCCACACAAAAATATTTGCAGTATTGTGCCATTTCTGGCGAGGCTTGTAGCTTCAGTTTCCTGTTCTTAGCTAACATGAGTGAAACCCTGTATGGTCTTCTGCGACACGTCTGCTTTAAGGTTTGACGTGTTGTGCATTCAGAGATGACTGTAGCAAGTAGTTATTTGAGCTGCTGTTGCTTTTCTTTCATCTGCTGAAACCGTTCTTCTCTGATATCAATAGGGAAATGTAAACCACAGTGCCAGCCCTTGATGGATTTCTCCTTTTTTCATGGAGCATTTCACATAAATCCATGATATGGTTGTGTGTGAAATTTTCAGGATTCCAGCAGTTTCTGACACATCCAAGCCAATTTATATGGCACCAAAAACATGCCCAACTCAAACTCCTTTAAATCCATTTTTTTCATATTCTGTTGTTGCTCTGCTGAGAAACACCAGAAAATCCCTTTGACCATGTGTGTTTGCCTAAATGCATTGTGTAGCTGTGCTGTTTTGCTTATACCTCATTTTCAGATTGCAAGCATATATGATAATAACAAATCTGGAGTTTTGTGTTGCTTCCATGTATCTTGGTGTTTTGCTACATGTGTGACAAAGAACCAAACAGGTGTAACAAATGTCATCTGGAAGCATCTTCAGGTTGTTTTTTTTTCCTTTTTCACCATCATGTCTGTAAATCTTTAACAATGCCGCAATGTATATTTGCATTCCAGAAAGCTGGTAAGTTGCTTGTTAGTCCGGTTGGCAACTTTATTTGTGCGTATATAATTAGACATATTTTATTCTGGCATTAAAGTTTAGCTGAACTGTATAAAAATGTGTTTTACAAATGTAAGCGTGTCAGCAAGCATGTGTGTGTGTGTGCGTGTGTGTGTGTGGGTGTGTGGGTGCGTGTGTGTGTGTGTGTGTGTGTGTGTGTGTGTGTGTGTGTGTGTGGGTGTGGGTGTGCGTGTGTGTGGGTGCGTGTGTGTGTGTGTGTGTGTGTGTGTGCGCGTGTGTGTGTGTGTGTGTGTGTGTGTGTGTGGGTGTGTGTGTGCGTGTGTGTGTGTGTGTGTGTGTGGGTGTGCGTGTGTGTGTGTGTGTGAGTGTGTGTGTCGGTGTACACGCTCCCTCTCTCAGAGGCTGATGGGTACCAGACGTATGTGAAGGGCTGCCTGGCGCCTGGTCCCAGGCCTTTTATATGGAAACAGTTAGGAGCCGTTACGTCAGCAAGCTACGGCATTCTTTCTCCGCTTTTCCACTCGCACAGGCACTTACCTATCATTACTGCACATATTTTCTTTCTTCCTCTTTTCTCAGCATGCTGCCTCTTTTCAACTACTTTAATGTCAAACACACTCTCATTACACACATTCGCTGCTCGAAAGTTGCGTCAGCACAGCATTCCACACGTCATTCAGAGTGACTGATGCCAAACAGTATTTCTTGGTCATTTTTCCTCCTTCCATCTACAACCCCTTGTCCCAGTATAACCTTTTTATCCTGTAGTCTGGCAACTTTTTTGTTATTGTTTTTCGCTCAGTCTGACTCTGTGTCTAATATTGGTGTATCTTAATCATCTTACACCCAACTGAGACAGGGTGACATTTTATGCACAGTTTGTGCAGGTAAAGAGCCTTAAACAAGCAAATCCTTCCACAAAATGGGAACATCTGGTACAGATAAATACATCTATTATTGCAGTAGCATAATAGATTTGTTATTATACATCTACTATGCTAGATGTATAATTAATTGGAGTTAAAAACTTCATCCACCTAACCTTATCTCAGGGAGAAAAAGTTCTTGCATTTTTTGGAGGCATCAGATGGTTGGTGGCATTGTTGCCTTGACTTGAAGCAGGAGGTTCCTGGCTTCAAGTCCAGGCCCCCCAGGGGGTTTTCTGCCATGTTCTCCCCGTGTGTGTGCGTGTTTTCTCGACTGGTTCACCAGACACAAAACTTATTACCAAAACTAATCAGAAAATCTGAGGAGTAAGAGGAAAACATCAGAGAGGCTCTGGGGCTGCTGGCTTTCTGCAGAGAGTTCACAAAGAGGAAATGGTAAAAGATCTCCATCCTACAACTTCATGAAACCTCATGGAGATGTCTGATGTCTTCATGTCTAAGTGGGATTTTGCAAAGTATGACTAGTTGGCGTGTCGTTTCGTAATAATGTTGGTGATATGTGCAAGCTGAGACTGCTGACTGTTCTATATTTGTTTTGTTTGTCTTGTAAAACAAAAAACTTAATAAAGTCCATCTAATAAGGTGAGGTTACTGGGTCCAGGATACTTCTTCTGCTGTTTAATTCTGCATGTTATCCCAGGGGGGAAAAAGGAAAGAGTTTTGCTTATTTTTGTCGAGCAACACCGATGCTGGGCTGAAGAGGAATCCCTGGTTGTCTCTGCATCTCAGCAGGCTTCAGGTTAATCCGCCTTAATGCAGTTAGTGCTGCTGTAGCCACCTGCGTATTACACACCGCAGCATTACAGCAGCACAAGGGCAGGGCGGGGGTTGGGGTGGGGGGTGTCTAGACAGGCCAGTCACAGGAAAACAGAGAAAGGCTAAAAGGGGCCAGACACTGTGATGTCTGGAAGCTATCAACGACAGAACTAGACACAGACTTCAAGCAGGCATCTGCTGGGCTCAATCCTGTTAGCTGCAGAGAAAGGCTCAGTAATATTTTCATCTTCAGAGGAGCTGGAGCATAAGGTGGATTGGGATTTGTGCACAAAGCCAGACACACCATCAGACTGATTACGCAGGCAGGTGTTGTGTAACCGTCTGCTGCCACCTACTGCCGGATTCCCAGTCAAGCTCAGCAGCTCCAGCTCGTCCTCCAGCAGGAAGGTGAGAGGCAATCAATATTTTTGTTCCACGAGGGAACAGTCAGCAGCAGATTAAATGTACGTCCATTCATCAGTCCTCACGTTTCGCTTAGGCTTCTGTTTTGCGGGGATGGAAGGGAGAGGAAGGTGTGAATGCATCTTCATTTCCTCGTCAGACTTTGTGTGACTGCGGCAGCGGCTCGTCTCTGTGAATGAGGGTGTTTTTGTTTGTTCATAGTGCTGACTGAAGCAGCTGCCCGGTGCTGACATCTGTCTCTGTCTTTCTGACAGTGAAACAAACTGCAACTCTCCCCCTCTCCTTTCACCACATCAGCCCCATCAGCAGTCTCTACCCCAGGTCCAAACGCTGTCGGACTCACATACACAACCCTGTCTGCTGCTGTAGTCGGCAACGCACGGCGAAAAGCAGCAAAGATATAAAATATCCCAGCATCTGCACCTCCAGAAAACCACATCCTGGCCCATCAAGGCAGAGGAGACTGTCTCGGATGGACACTGTCGTTCAGACTCAAGTTCAGACACTGCGTCTCTTTCACAATAGGGCAAAAGTTATGAGTAAACAAATCAGTTTTCTTAAGTCCTACCACTTCCTCTGATTGATCTGCAATTACGGTCTTTATTTATTTCACAACTATAATCACCGGCATGTACTGGGAACTTTTTATGTTGACATCCAAAATTTCATGACCCATAATAAAATAATGTAGTCAGCTGTTTGCGCCAGACAGGCTAGGACCGACTCTGAACATGAGGTAGGCTAAATGACTTCAAAAAGCAACAGTTCATGCCTTTATCCATAGTCATAGTCAAGAACAAATGAAAAGTAATTACCAAGTATCTAGAAATTGTTGCAATGCAGTTTCTAAGACTTTCAGGCTCCAGCAATCAGTGAAATCTACTGCCCACAAATGGAGATACCACTGAATAAGATTTCCAGACCAGAGCAGCAATTCATCACAAAAAGTACAGAATGAACAAAACCAAACAACCAGACACACACACACACACACACACACACACACACACACACACACACACACACACACACACACACACACACACACACACACGAACACACTGTTTTATTATTTTACTTAACCTTTATTTTACCAGGATAAGCATAACCCATTAAGATTAAAAACCTCTTTTCCAAGAAAGTCTTGGCCAAGAGGCAGCAACAAATACAACACAGAAAATAAACTGTTAAAAGAAAATGTCAAGCTATAAAAAAAAAAAACACAGGTGCATGTCATAGAAACACGAAAACATTTAAAAACAAAATTATATGGCCAAAATAAGTAAAAGTCAAAAGAAAGTTGTATAAATAATTAAAACAGTAACGAGAAGTGATTTCAAAGAGACTCTTGTTTCTGGTATTGAGGTTAATATGTGGCAATCATTTAATAAAAAACTGAAAATATAAAACTGATTTGCATTCCTTTTGAAGAAAAAAAAAATGCTTATTCATAACAATTTAATATTTCAATTGTAAATGATTTATGTTTTGTTCAATTTTTCTCTTTTAGAATTTTATCACTTGTTAGATGAGAACTGACAAAATCACATTTAGTTTGTTTTTATTTCCTTTTAGACATGTACTGTTTGGGATTTAGGATCTACTAATAAAAATTACAGATGAAGTCTATGTGTAATAGGTGCCACTTCATGCTTCATGTTTGGGTTGTTTTGCTTTTCTCTTTTTAGGAAATAAATGAAATGATATTAAATATTTAGTAGTTTCTGATTAGAGGCAAAATAAAATGTTTGGAGAACAAAATTCCTACATGAACACCAAAATCTAAGCTTCCTGATTGGGAGAACTGGTTTAACAGGGACAGAGGTGATGACTGGTATTTGTGTTGCTAAGACAAAGGCTGAATCTCACGCTGATGGCTGCTGACACAGTGTTTGTGGCTGCAGCTCTGTTATCATTTCTTCTCTCTCTGCCCATGACCTCAGAACCACATGCAAGCTATTTCTGTTGACTTGCTCTAGGCTCAGTGTGACTTCATGTCTGATTTTCTTGAAATTGCCAGGCGGGGTTAAAGCAGCATATTCGTGGAAATATTTAGGGCATTAACCAGCGTGCTTTGATTGTTCATAGAACTTCTGGGATAAAGTTTCAGCAAATCTTCGGTCCAATTCTGCATCTTTTCTGCACCGTCTTCCATCTGAAGCGGTATCATTGAAATCATTCCCTTCTTAAGGTTTCACATCCATCCTCTGTCCTCCGGGGCCCCTGATTTTCTTCCTAGGGTGGCGGGATGGAGTCAGGTAAGAGTGCAGACATGACTAATGTTGCTAAGGCTGACTCATGCCCCAAGACATCAGCCTGGAGTGTGGAGCCAGCGATGACACAAGCTCAGCAGCTAATACACACACATTATGTATGCTGAATCGACGCGAGTGCAGACAGACTCGGCGCCGCCGCCAGTCTGAAACCCAGTGGTGCAAGTGGCCATTATCAGCCCTATATATATTATGTGATCATTATTGAGAAACTGGAAATTTATCCATCAGTGGTGAGATCAGAGCTGACAGTAAGCACATTTTCCACCCACTCATTAGGAGTATTTGTGTATTTGGATGACTTTACACAAGGCCACAGTTTACTCAAACTGTGGCCTTGTGTAAAAGCCACAGTTTCTCTAATATTTTATGGACCAAACATATAAGTTGAACATTCGTCTTTTTTTTTTTTTATTTAACTCTTTTCTGTCAAAAAGTTGATACAGATGCACAAAAATGTGCAACCATCCCTCATTGCATCTTCTGAGCATTTATTATTCAAGCAAGAGTAATGTGAAGTGTCTCCTTTTTAATACCTCTTAATGGCTTTCTGAGTTAGCATGGCCAGTTATGAATAAATTATGAGTCACGGCCAAGCCAAAGCTTCACATCGACCCAGCAGGACTGAGCTGATCCACAGGTATGTGATGATGCGTCTGCACATGCGGGTTGGGTTTTACATAACAGATCTAATCTCTTTCCTGCTTCAAAGAGTTTGGCCTAAACAGCATTTACTTTAAATGACTTCATCTTCAATACAGGGAATTGAAATGATTACTTTTATTTAGCTGTAAATTATGCTATCACAACAAATCAGATGTTCCTTTGTGACTTTATTTACGTTTGATTAAGAACTATTTACAATGCATTTGAAATTAAAATCAAAACTTGAAAAAACAATTTTTTTTGTTGTTTTTTTTAATTGAGATAACTTTCTCTCTATTTTGACTAAATTTCTTTCTCAATTATTAATGCATCTTTATTGAACCATCTATCACATTATTCTTCTTCCATCATCATGCTCTTTGAACCTTTGGACTAAAATGCCTGAATCTTATTTCTGGTTTGGAAACTTGCAAAGTTTTCTGAATCAGAAGGAGTGATTGCAAATGCAAGCTGGATTCCAGTTTGTGGTTGTGACACGATAAACTGTTCAAGTTAAAAGGTTGCAAAAACATTTATTCATTGGGGACAATAAGAGCTGAATTCAGTAGAAATTTAACGTCACCATACATACATTGGGAAAAAGGATGTGTTGCATAGCAGCATCTCTTTTGCGTTGAAAGTGAATGATTTCAAATGTGAGCATAGCATCTCCAGTTCACTTTGTTCGTTCTGTTTCTTGATACACGTAACGATGTCAGGCAACTTCAGCACCATTTCTTGCCTTTCGGTTTTTTTTCAGAAGCAAGTTGAGAAAAGACTTTGTCTTTGCATTGCTTTTGTCTTTCGTTGTTGAAGATTTTAGGAAGTGACAGCCTAGCAATGTTTGTAGATATCTGCGTCTTGTATTTACAGTTCTAATCTGGACAGCTTAGGGTTTGAGATAGAAACTACGTACTGATAACCCAGAGACTCTCCGACTCTTTGAATGTGAAGGATCTAAAGTTAATTTATTATCCTTACTGTAACCTTTTGCAATCTTTATTACTTTTCATCCCAGTTTATCTTAATTTTTCCCCGTGCTCAACTGGAGAGCTTACATATCATGTTTAGCTTTTCCTAGCAAGTGCAAAATATTTTCAATTTAGGTATTTTATTAACATTATTTTGTAGAAGTTATCTTAATTACCCTGTTATGAATTTGAGGCTCTTTTTTTTATCAATTTAAAACCTAAAGAAGAGCTGAAGAGATGAGAACCTGGATCTTCGGATGAAAAAAGTCAAAGTCAGCTTTCTGCTTTCTTCAGCTCTGTGGACGGTTACATGAGTAGATAAAGTACCGTTAGTAAAAGACGATTATTCAAAGTATTACCAGCAGAGGTAACAATTGGGTTACTGCTGACTTTGTAAAAGATTTTTTATTTCATGGCATTTTATTTTATTTTTCAGAGCAAATTTTATCCTAGTTCACTGGTTGTTCATGTAGGTTGTTTTTAAAAGGCTTTCTTCTGTTATATGCAGATTTAAGAGGTCAAAAAAAGATTTAAGTTTATATTGGTCCGTTTGGTCTAAAACTAAAAATAACAAGGCCAGCATTAACAGTATCAAATGAAGGACTTTTGGCAGCTGGGTTATATTACATTATGTGGCTTTTATAGCGCGCCACCTTTGGTTTTGGTTGCAGGGGAATCTAACGCAGGTCTCTCTCATTCACGGTGTCGGCTGGGACAGAAGGGAAAGGGAACATATCGACCCCCTGAGTGGCTCAGTATCGATGAGTGGATGGATTTCAGGAAGTGACCTTGGAGGACTCATGAGCACCAGAGCTCAGTTTATTTTCCCACAGAGCGCATCACTGGCACCAGCTGCACTCTGAAGTCATGCTGCAGGTTGTCTGTCTGTGAGAAGTAAACAAGGTTCTCTGAAGTCACTCATAATGAAACACTGATGGGGAGGAACTTTGTTATGGGTGTGTAAGCAACTTAAATGAGATTTAATCAGGTGCTTTCATACATAGACGATCAGCCTGATATGCTCCTGAATAGCAATCAATCGATAGGACTTTATTTATAGCACAGTTTGCTTATGGTTATACATAGCACAAAGTGTTTTTATTAGGGCTAAAAACAAGAGAAAAATGTTCAAATAATCTTTGGCAAGTACACCAAAAAAAAAAAAAAAAAAAGAAAAAGAAAGAAACTTAAATCACCTAAAAAATCTTCTATTATTAACTAAAATAAAATGCTATAAAATGTAGAACTGTGGTAACTCAAGAATGATGAGGAACCAGAAACACATATAAGCAATACATTCTGGAAACAGCTCAAATGTAAACAAATAAATAAATACATACAGATAAAACCTAATATTAAATTTCTTTTACAATGAAATCTAAAATTCTGCCAGAGATTTTCTTAATCAAATATTGATTAAGAAAATAATATTCTTAAAGCCATTAGGACTAAATTAGAAAAAAAAAATGAACAAAAGAAATTTTTATTTGATATTGAACTGAGTAGATTAATATAAAGATGAATTGCTACAGGTTAAAATAAAAGCTGGGTAAAAAAGATGTTTTATGAATGACAATTATTTTAACACTTCATTTTTATATGCTTATATTTCTTTTACATATCTTTTTTTTATACTTATCAAAAACGCAATAAAAATAATGTAAAGGGATATATATTCAGAATAGAATAAAAATATCTAATTACATAAACATACAATTTTAAATAGTTGCTCGTTTAAAGTGATTTCTGTAAATACGTTATACATTGCTTAATATGAAATTTTGATAGAAAAAACTGGATGCTAAAATAAAGCTTATTATGAGAGGTTTTGGATCAGCTGTTAAATCATGCCTGTGGTTAAAACTGACCTGAGTAAATTCATCGGGACGTCAACAACCATCCCATACCGCCCTCTTGTGGTGTTTAAGCGAAACAACACGGAGTTTTTGCGCTTCCTGTCCGTCGTCGCAGTAACCGTACGCCTTCCTCTGTTTTGATTGGTTGCCCGCAGAAGGCCGAGACGTTAACGAGCCAATCACGTAGCCCTGCCTCCTGTCAGCGGGGCTTCTTGTTCTGAATGCCCTCTGCTCCGTGTCGTCTGCGTATTTCTGTTATTTATAGCTGAAGATGCTTATAGGAGCATGGCAGAATAGGAAAGGGAGGAGGGCATAAAGAGAGAGACGAGGGATGTGGTTCGGAATTTATAATGGCTATAAGTCTGGCCTTAATGAGTTCTAAGAGGCAAAGAGGTAAAGAGCTTATTGATCAAGTTGTTTCCAGCAATAGTTATTTCTGATTGATGCTTTGTTTTAAAAACAAGAAAATAGGAGAAGAGATAAAGAAGAACAATAGGTCAGATTTAAGGCTGAGATGTGATGAATTATGGAGGAAAACATGCTCTTGCTTTTATTTTAGTGATAATGATACTTACCAATTAAATTTTTTTTGTATGAAAGTACATGCAGAACAGACTACAATAAGTTGCTTTTTCATTTTGTTTGCAAAATTCTACATCTGCATAACTCAAAAGTGTTTGCCCACTTACAGATTCCGTGTGTTTGTGGTGCTTAAACTTTTCAGATCATCAACCATCTTTTAGCCTACTTCATATTGTGAGACAGACGCTTTTTAAGTGGTTTATTGATTCCACATTTCTGACCGTAAAGCGATCTGACTGTAGCTCATTAAAACTGAACTCAGCTTTACAAAAAGATGTTGCAAAACTAAACAGTAAAGTCATGATTTAACAAGCGAGTAACACATAGGACTGCACTGTCTTAACATTAAATTCCCCTTGATTAATGAAGTCACCAATTGAAAACTGCATTTTGTAATATCAGGTTACATTCCTCTGACAAATTTTGTTTGATGATCTGAAACATTTAATTAAAAACATACAGAGATGTGAATCACAGGTGATCCAGTTTTTGAGGAAAATGCAGAATTTAAAGAGATATATTTGCATTTTCATATCTTAGCTCATCTTAGTTTGCTTAAGAAAAATAACAGAAATAGTCAAAGTTATCAAAGGTATCACCAAGGTTTGAATGTTTTATGTTTGGTAGGTAAAAGCTACACGTTTGTTTTATACATTAAAGGAACTGTGGCACTAAAGCTGAGAATAACTGAACAAGTTTCACCTACAATTATTGGCTATAAGATCCCAGTGAGATTGTACATGACGTCTAAAATGATCAAAACACTTCTTAGCATCATCATGTAACATTATCTGGTGCTTTCCCCAATGACAAAGTGAAACACAGAAAAATGAGGGAAATGCTTTTAATTTCTTATAAGTCACTCTGATTTAAGAGAAGTCTAGTTTAAGTCATATTTTGTGGTTCAAAACATTAGTACGGTTAGTTGAGCATGAAAAAAAAAAACTATTCTACAAAAACTGCTGTATGTTCATTTCAGTATTCAAGATAAATTATAAACTTTTACAGCTCGTTTTTTTTATTTAAATGTATTAAGCTATGCAAAATGTTGCTTAAAGAAACCAGTAGACTGCATTAAATCTTTGCTTTCCTGGACTCGCTCATCCTGACGAAGCATAAGGTGACTGTTGTTAATTTTAACAGGAAGAAAACTCCACTAATTCAAATGACTCATAATTACACTCAGATTAGAATAGCTTGTTGGATTTTTGTTCAGTTGTACCCAATTTTTTAAACTCTTTTAGGACTCTCTTAAGATCAGCACACAGGGGTTTTGGCCATGGTGGTTTGGGACACTGGAAGAAATTGCTGCACACTGCAAGTGGCTGGTGATGGATAACCATTTATCTAACTCAGTTTATGACAGGATTATTTCAGTGTTTTTTGTTTTTTATTTGCAGATTTGCATTTGGCTGCGTCTTGTTTGAAATCTCAATGATTTGTGATGATCCACTGTGTGGATTGAATCTGAATGGTAGAGATTCAGAGATTCTTTGAATCACTATTTTGAAACCTATGAAAGTTTTCTCTTTTTAAATTTTGTGGAAAAACACACAAGAAAGGCTACATTTACTGTTTTGTTGTTAATGTTTAGTGAAAGCATTTTGTCATGTTACACCACAACTTCTGATATATTTCATTTTGTGTTTTATATGATATCCCCATAAAAAGTACTGTAAAATCATAATATGAAAGCAAAATTACACATCTAACATACTTTACAAATAAACTGTGAAGTTACCTTGCACTTGAAAACAGCCCTGAAATTACTCAAGCTTTGCTGTCTGCCTAGGCAGACAAAAATAATGCTAATCAGGGAAACAGCCAAGAGGTCGACTCTGGAGGAGCTGCAGAGATCCACAACTCAGGTGGAAATTTGTTTACAGAATAACGACTCATGTATTATGGATTTAGACTGAAAGAGTAAAACATGTTGCTTAATCAGAGCCCTGTGCCATGAGACTTTAAAAAAAGCTATGTTTTTTTTGTTTGCTTTTTTTGCTTTTTTACTAGTTAAGTATTTTACCCTCTTGGAATGAAATGGACAATAAAGATGGAGTGGCAGTACTGAGAGATATTCTCTGATTTCCTTATTCTGACTTTAAAAAAGGAGCAGACGGCTTCTTTCACAGCAGCAGCTGGTTAATTCAACATACAGCTGTTTTTGAACGAGATGAGCAAGAGGAGGTAAGAAGAGTCAAGTGTTTCCCCCAAAAAGGGAAATTAGGCAACATCTTAAAGCTTTTACAACATGGACAATTCACCAGTTATTTGGCAATGTGACGTCATGGAAGTTGTGGTAAAAACTGAAACTTTTTTCTTAACATATTAGCCATTTCCCAGTGAGCCATGTTGACATTTTTAGAACCATGGGATTCCTTGTAATCTCACGATTTTGAAAGATAATCTTTGAAAACTTGACCGCAAGCAGAAAAGGTAAAATTTAGACAGGAGGTGCAATACAAATACTGAATGATTTTATACACACAAAGGTCTGTCAGTGGGGGGGATTTGGTCAAGTATAATTTCCAATTCATTTTATTGTAGCATTTTTTCAAAATACATTTGTTCAAGCACATTTCCAACAATGGGTCCTGAGCTGGTTTTTGGATATTATGCTGAAAATTTAGCATTCTTTCTACATAAACTGGGATCATATTTGTTTTCTTTGCCATACATATGATACCGATCAAATAATCTGGTTAGATGAAACCAAAATAAAACTACCATTATGCAAAATATCCATTGTGAAAAATGTCAGTGGCAGCATCATGCTAAGGGAATGTTTTTTTTTTTTTATCAGATCAAGATATTTATTTCTTTGTTTCTGAAAGGTTACTTAATAGGTTTTTGTTGTGCTGCAGAATAGGCTGAGCTGGGAGAGTAGGCGTGCATACCTGAAAACCATCACTGCATACATCAACATTTTACAAGCTTTGCAGACATTTAGGCACCAAAGTCTGACTAATAGTAATCTCGTTAAAAGGCTAAAGTCGTTGTGGTTCTGTACAATAGCCGCGTTTGTGCCTATTTCAAAAATGTGTCCTTTCTCAACTACATCTCCCATTGTATCTGTGGCAGAGCGCAGTTTACGTACATGAGACGGTGGGTCGGCTCTGTGTTTACTTCCGGGCTCAGATTTAGACTTTTATCAGAGAGCAGCAGCTCCAGTGCAGGCTCAGTCTGGCAGCCTGTGCGGTAACCATACAAGGCTTCATGACAGAGGCTACCGGGTTGACAGACAACATCCCGACATTCAAGTCTCGCAGTCGGCGGCACAGCACACTGGACGCGGCTCATCCAGGCGGACACACACCGCTGCTCGGCTCTCCTCCGCTTGCCTTCGCTGCTCTCCCGCTGCCAGCTAACGAGACTGACCCGATCGCCGCTTCATGATCCAGGGCTAGCTGCGGATCAAAACAAGGACAATCTCTCAGAGTTTCAGCGACGTTCCGTTTTTGACCAGCCAGGAGGTTCAGCAGCCCGAAGAGACACGGACCCCGGGGAGAGAGCGACTGGACTCCGGAGCCAGGCGGCAAGGCTAGCCAGGGTGGTGGCTGGATAAACTAGGGGGTTGTCTCCAGCTCCTGGTGGATTTATTCGCTGCCAGCTAACGTTAGCTCAGCTAGCCCCAAGCAGCACCATGGATTGGTTAATGGGGTGAGTACCGACAGCTGCTAGCTGCGCAGTCTTTCTGATGCAAACACTCGTTTCGGTAGCTGGCACTGCAAAACCCGCGGCTGGGCAGGTGCACTGTGGTGTGAACCGACACATTTCCACTGCAACCTGTCTGTGAGCGGGTAGCATGTTGCCCAGCTTAGCCTTGCCCAGTGAGGCTAGCTCGGTAGCAAAGCTGGTACAACCGTCTGATCCCGTAGCAGGTTAACCGAGCTCTGATCGCCCTGGAGCGGGCAGCCGGTTGTTTTTGTCTCAGTGGCCTGCAAATTAAGTGGTCGGCATCGCCCAGAGCTGGCGGAAATAATACCGACAAAGTGCTGAATAAAGGAATAATTAAAACGGTAATAGGCTAGCGTTAGCACGCTGTCAGTTGTCATAGCTATGAGCTTTTTTTTTTTCTTTTTTTTTTAGTTAATTCCCTATGCAAGGTGCCGCTTGTTAGCAAGGATGCTAACTTACTCAAACTGCAGTATTGTGCAAAAGTCTTGAATCGCCACCTTTCTGTTATTGTTTCTTCTGGAGGTTCTGGTTCTGCTAACCCCACTATTTTAAAGGACTGTTATGATTGTTATTTTTAATAATCAGAACAATAATTATTAAAAATAATAACCAGTCTGGGCTAGTGTGAGACTCTCCCTGTATGAGTATTTTAAGTAAAAATGCATTAATTGCACAGTATCCTCTGCAATATTTTAACACTTCAGGAGCCATGTAAAATAAATAAATAAATAAAAGACCAAAGTTCAAGTAAAAGAGATTCTAAACAATGTTGAGGTCATGTGTGTAGGTTCAAAATTAAGACAGTTATATCATTTTAAAAGCTGAATGTCAGAAAGACTTTTTGTTCCTCAATTTTTACTGACACTAGAGATCATAATAAAAGCTGAAATAACTAAAAATGCATTCTAGGTAGTTTACCAATCCTTTAACAAATGATCTTTGATAAAGGATCTGCTGATTTTAGTTTTTGTTAGAAAAAAATACAAGATTGACTTTATATATAATATTTTTACCATTTTGAAAACCATGACAGGAATTTTTGATGTAATCCAGACTTTGGTCGGCAAAAAAATGCATGTGCTCACATAGCAGATCAGATCAGTGGTTTGGTATCATTGGAAACATGAATTACCAGACTATTTGGCATTTCATAATAAAAAAAATAAAAAAAATCCCATAAAACTACTTCTCTTTTGGTAAGAACAATGCCAGTTTTAATTGGCCACAACTTGCAAAGTAAGCCATGGTTATATTAACAAAAACGTAGTATATTTCTGGTATGTTGACATTATGTTGTGATTAGAAGGTTTTACTATTGCAACCTGTGTTAGCAAATAAAAGGGTTTTATGACTGGACAGCACAGCCAGGACCGTCATCACCAATCAATTGACTGGAGCAAAAACGACAGCGGAAGACTTCCTCATAATTGCGTTTCCTAGTTACTTATTATTTACATATTTTAATACATGTGCTTTATTTGCAAACAGAGAAATAAAGTTATTCCAAATTATATAACAATAGCTGAAGTCATTTGTATTATTTTGATTTTCACCAGTTAAACTTAGTAGCAGAGTTCAAGTATTTATTTCTCAGAGTATTATCTCTTTTTAGTGTTTTAGTTTTGGTTAATTAGTGTGACTAGAGTCTTGGTTGGATTCTGCAAGTGACTGCTTCACAGACATGCTGCTCTTTCTCTGAAGCTTGCAGCCACCCGAGTGGCAGTGCACAGCAACATTGTGTGAACGAGCTCCCCTGTATAACTATAATCTGGTCAGTCCAGGACTTCCTCTGGTGCCTTGTTTGAAAAAGAAAAGCAAACAAACAAACAAAAAATATTTGGGGGTGTAACGGCATGGTGGAAAGTTTTAGTGGTTTTGAAGCAGGTTTGCTGTAGCTTGAAATCTTCAGCTAAGACCTGGCAAGTTGTTTTACACATATGACAGACAAGCTTTTAATAACATTTTAAACTGAAGCTTTGGTTACCTCATTCGTTCCAATTTGTTCCAAAATCTTAAATTGAGTCAATAAAAAAACCTCAATGTATTATACAGCGGTTTTCATAAACTGAAAACATTTGCATCTCTCAGGTTTTTATTGGGACTTTAATGTATTTGCTTTGTCTTTAATCAAAGTGTGATTGTTTCCCTTCAAGATTGTTCCCTTTTTTAAGTCACTTCTTCCATTCTTCTCTTTTCCACTTCCTTTATTTTTTTTAAGCTTACCTGCACCATATGCTGCCATGATCCGGTGGAAAGTCAGTCTCTGACTAGCAAATGCAGAAAATGATCAAAATAAAGTCCATACAAGAGGTCTGGAGAGCTATTAATCAAGATGTGTTTAAAAATATGTCCCTGGAAGGAAAACGTGAAATATTTAGTTCTCTTTTTTTTATAAAAAAACTGAAATTTACAGCCGCTAATATCCTGAAGTGGGACATGGATGTTGTAGGAATCAGTTGTTTTCAATCAAGTTTTTGCCTTGATCTTGCAAGTGACACATAGCTGAAGTTGGTGATGCTGATTTGTAGTTTTATTTTTAGCTCAGGTTTGTCCCAGTCATGAGTTTTGAGTCGGAGCACATGATCCGTGCTGGATAGGGCTGCTTCAACTTTCCACCTGTGTATAAAGTTCAAAGCCCTGGTCACTGCAGTCAGGATTAACCTCTGACATTAGTGCAAGTGACAGAGTAACCTCTTACAACATCTGAATTGACAATAGCCCAGAACCATAAAGGCCTAATACGCTGTTGTTGCATTTACATAATGTATTTGCCATGCAAACTTTAATGGTCTAGACTGAATGTCTGCTCACAGGAAGGGTTATCTCGGTGTACAGTTCAAGGTGCATTTGAAGCTTCCTGTGTGAGCTTTAATTTCCCCACCACAGATACCTAAGTATGAAACGCGCCAACTTCAAATATCTCAGAGTCTCATCACAGTAAAGTGTGGAACTGAATGGTTATACTCTGCGCTTACAGGCTATCAGGTTAGCCTGCTGCAGCCCATTAAAAGTAGATCAGGGCTGAGGAAGGGTGGAGGCCGGTTGTCAGGGGTGTTTCTTCACATTTTGACAGTTTGGCTGAGAGATAACAGCACAGTCAGTCTAACCTGTAATGAAATACTGCTGTTGCCGGTCATCTCTGCCTGCTTGCAGGTATTTGCAACTTAAAGCTAAGTTAGATAGTGGACATTTGTGTGTAATATGCCAAGGCATTCATCTGTCATTCTGTCAAATTCTCCCAAATATTATTCTTTTGGGTGGAACATGAGGATGACGTTTCAGACGACATTCCCCGTGGTGTTTCTGTGCATGCCCTGGTTTAAAAACTCCTACAATGCTTTCCAGTTTAGTAAAAAATTGTTAACTCACTCTTTTTGTAGATGTGGGTTTTTTTCTGCTTCAGTAATAAAGTTTGGGCGATTATTTGCACTTTGTGCGATGAGAACAGTAGAGCCCAGTGCCTGCCTTATTTGTTAGGATTATTATCAGTTTTTGGAGCAGTGTCATCCTTTTTCTGTGATGCAACAGCCTAGAGAATGTCAGTCATTCTTGTGTGTCTGCTTAAACCACAGATTTCGCAAGTCATTTAGGATTAGCAAAATATTGAAAAAAAAAAATAAATCCCCAATATTTTATTACTAATGTTACAGTTTGCTCAGATTTAACATTTCGTATGAAGAATATCTGCTTTTATCTCCAGGTTCAATCTCAGCGTAACACTGTATGTGATGCATAAATGAGGCGCTGTAAGTTGGAAATGAGCAGGAGTGTGTCCGGCGTTCATCGCCAACCAAATGAAGGCCATGAATGACTTAACCAAGCATGTAATCACTCTGAATACAGACCTGCAGTGAAGGACACTTCAACCAACAATGGAGAGAGAAAGTGAAGATAGAGAGACTGTAAGAATGATGGAAGGAGGACAGAAGTGAGCAGTAGATGGTTTGGTGAGAAATGTGCAGGTTAACACAATGATGAGGGAGACTGAAAGTGCGATGGATGAGGGGAAAAATCTATTATCTAAAAAAAAAAAAATCTCCTTCCCCCAGCCCCGGATGGACAGAGGGAGAAGGAAAGAATGGAACATTGAGTTATTAATGCTTTTAAATGATGGATTGGTTGATTAGAAAGAAAAATGGATTCGGCTGGCCTGGCAGTGGCAGAAAGACAAAGCTCTGAAGAAAAATGGATTTTTCCTCAGAAAAATCCAGAAATCTGCTAATGTATTAGTAGAATATTCCTTTTTCTTCTTCTTCTGTTTTTCTGAGTGATCCAAATAACAGCTCACCATTAATTTTCTAAAAGCATACGATCACGTATATACGAGGACTTGCCCAAATGTGTTGAGATGCCAGGATGCGGTCAGTTAACTTTGTTGTTTCAGCGAGAGCATTATTTTTCCAAAGCTGAATGACCTCATCTGTTTGGTTTGGTTTTTGGTCGGGCAGGATGTTAAATCGCTGGGGAGATGTGGGATGCTTAAATGTGTCTTTTCCTGCTGGGTAAAGTAGGCAGACTTTGACAGATGTTTAATCCCCTCGCTTTTGAGTGATGGGCTGGTAATGCTGAATGAAGAGCAAGAGACTGCAAGCTAAGTGGTTTGCTGCTTTAGGCTGTCTGATTAGAACAAGACTCAGACCTAATGTACACTTGGCTCACACTACACCACCTGTGACTCCCTGGAGTATTAGAAAACATCATTTGTTTTGCATCATGGGAGTAAAGCAGGTGAAGCTCCTAATAAAAGAGGATTCTGTTTTCTGATTCCTTTTTAATGTCAAACTTCTGGAGAGGAACCAGTGTGTCAGTGGCTGATTTCTTATTTCTTGGTTTTCAAAAGTTTTGCTCAAGATGAGGGATTGTTGCAAAATTAATGACTTGATGCAATCCGTGAGACTTTCTGAAGTTGTAACTGTAGTAGAATATGTCTTTAAGATCAGTTTGTCTTGTAAGGGAGATGAAAATTATGGACATCAGCTATACAATTAAACTAAACTAACAAATTCTGACCTCCTGATGTCAATTTTGTCTCACTCAAATCTTTACAAACTCCAACAAAAAATATACTGTATATAAAAATAGAATTTGAAATATTTTGTCTGCTTAAAGCTTTGCTACGATATGTCCAGCCTGCTGAATGTCTTGCTCTCTCTCGCTTCCTTGCAGCCTGATTAAACTGCAGTCAAGTCTTAACATATCAAACACACACAAAAAACAGTTCTTTTAAATCTGTGCTTCCTAGCACTTCACACAATGTACCAAGCTTCACACAATATACTTAATAAACTCTAACCTGGTAGTTTATTAGGTATATTGTGTTCACTGAGTAAGAGAGAGACTAGATTTTTGGGGGAGTTTCTGACTAGCGAATGCATGTCAGAATTTTCATTTTTCTGATTGTCGTCATCATCTGTCTTCTTGGTGTATCTCTACACACCTTAGAGCTGAGAGCTGCTTGTTTTATGGCTCCGTTTACCTTAAAGCTCTCTAGACCAAAGTTCTGCTCTAGTCAGAACAAATGTATGTATGAATATTTATGGGTACGTGGGGTTTAAGTGTATTGCGCTATCTGAATACATGTATATATACTCAGAAAAAACGAGCCAAAAGACCATATCAGGTGGTGACAGAGACGGGGAATTCTCTCAAGACCGATATAGGCTGAACTTCCTCTGCAGCAGGGGAACATCTGACTGTCTGAATTGTCTCTCACCACTGTGACTAACATACAAAGCAGGAGTGATATTTTAGTGTCTCACAGCAGATATTTACCTATGCGATTGTTGTCACTGTGTTTGGGTTGGTGTAAGACAGTGTCGCGTATGCAAATATAGCACATATCAAATATTTCTTTCAAAAATTTGCGTTAACTTAAAAAGACGGCGTACCCCAATCATCAGAACACTTGTTACTCCTGTTTCAGCTTTTCAAGCAGTCTCCACGTGTGGTTCTAGACCGAGCCGTGACACTCTGTGGTAACGCTTTGTGGGATGGGGCCATCAGTTTCGCTCTGAGTCAAAACGTTGCTGGATTGTCCCAGTTTCATGCATTTTCTCACTTGTTTTGAATGTTTCCCTGTCCCCAAGCAACCCCACTCCCTTATTTCCATCTTCTCCATTCACGCAGACAAGCTTTTGAAAACACACTCGCTCTCACACACGCTCACATTATTACATGCTGTCACTCTTAGCCGAGGTGGCTGTTTCCGCTGCGCACACCTCAGATCCAGCGCTGATAATAGGTTCTGACACATGAACAGAGATCTTTTTAAAGCAGTCACCTGCCCCAGAATAGAAACGAAGCAACACTTAATGCGCTGCTTGGTTTGAGGTAGTTTGACTTTATGGATATTTTTAAGTGCAGCGTGTATTGGCTACACAGTTACATTTACATCCAATGTACTGAGCTGCTTTTGTCTCTCTGCTCAGTTAAGAGTAAGTTAGTGCCAGACACTAAAGTTGCTTTACAGCTACACCGCCCGGGGCAACCGGGCCAGGACTTTTAAGACCATCTTAGCGTAATCACATCTTCAATAACAGTGATGTTGTGTTGTTTTACAGATTTAGAGCGTGGCACTTGTGTTAGCAGCTCAGTGTTATGTGACACACTGGCTTTTTCCAGTGCCAAACACTGAGCTAAATGCCACCACGGTTCGCATCACTTGTTTGGCAAAGTGTCGCCCTGTGAGTGACAGTGTTATTGTTGCACTGTTTTAAGTTCCCTGTCATTCAGTCTATAGAAGACTTGTCAGTCCTGGAATCCAGCACGGTGTGTGTACGCTATCTGGGTTTATGTTCATGATTTTATTTTGTCTTATATTGTTCTAATTTACTGAAATGACTAATTTAGGGATGTCCTAAAAATGTACTTCCCTCAAATTCTAATTCCTGTTATTTAACATGTGGATATTTGCATTTCCTTTTGTAGCTTGATGCAGTAAACTAATACACTATGTGTCATCAGTAGTACATCTATATTAGGTGTTTCGCTTAACTTACTCACCAGTGATGTTCTGAGAGCTACAGTGTCCGTTCCTTTCTGACGGCAACACATTTTGCCCCAGCATGGCTCTCAGCAGGACAGCCTGAACGTGTTGCTCCAACACCTACTCAACCAGGTTGAGAACGCTATCCGACTGTAATGTTCCTACAGCTTGTCACATAAAAGCTGCATAGCTTCATTATGCTTCTGAAGATTTATCGAACCATCTTGCTCCTGCTGATGACGTTTGAATCTGGAGCAATTTGTTGGACTTCCAGGCGAACACGACAGTATTACCTGGTTTTGACATAACTTATTGCTGCTTGCTACTTTTTTCAATGTGGCTCTAGTCAATCATGTGCTTTTCTTTGCTATGTGTAAGAAAATAGCCTGCCTTTGTAAAAATTAGCCCGGCAGAAAATGACTGGCCGGTACAGCTGAATCAAACAAGTCGTAACCTCCGCTGGGAGTTAGGAACTTGACCTTTAGGACCTCCCTAGATTAATCAGCAGTGACATCGTTGACCATTTTGTTTTTGCTGGCAGCCTGTGCCATTAAATGCTTCAGTGTTAATTCAGCTGAATTTAGGTTCCGTTTGAAAAGTGTTGTAATGCGTCAATTGATCAGCTACTGCTTGAAATCGGACAGCTTTCACTTGAATCTGTTAGTGTGAAATGTTGATTCAAACACAATTTATAAAAGAAATTACTTCATACCTCATCAGCGAGCAGATAGGTAGTCCAAGAAAATTAGAACTTGGTGTTGGACCACTAGTCCAAGAAAAATTGGAACTTGGTATTGGCCAGTCAAAACCTCATTGGTAATCTAACAAGGTCATAATGTTTTTTTCTCATTTGGCTGCAAAGGCAAGGAAATGTCTTTTCCTTGCCATAAATAAATATCCAGTTTATATGTAATTTTTTTTATATTATTGTGTTTGAGTTTCTCACCAGATCTCTGGTCCACTCTGTGCAGCCTGGCCCTGTCCGGGGGTTCAGCATCAGTCCTCAGGCTATTCTTCTATCATGAACTTTGTCCGTGCTGCTATGGTTTGTTTACTCCCCTGAAGCGACATTTTATTCAGGGCCAACCCTTCAACATACTCTCTCCTAGACTCCCTGACTCAGTTTGTGTCTTCCTCTGTCTTTCTCTCCATTTAATTCTCGCCCTCTTTCTTCCCCCCCCCCCGTCTCTCTGGAGACGCTGATGTGCAGAGACGTTTGCGTGCGTTGCTGCTGCTCGAGCTGGACGGTTCAGCTGTGCCGGCCCAGGGCAACATCAGTCCTCTATGACAAATGTTTAACATGGAGCATCACACACATAAGAAGGAGATTTGTGTAAAAAATGTGGTACGAGCTTTTTATAATTTCTTTTTTTTCTGTTTCCCTCATTGCATTTTTCAGGAGCAAGATGTTCATGCGCCTTCTCTGGCATCGTTGTCCTTGTTCGACTTTTTGTTGTTTTTAAATGCTTAGGAAAGCAGCACCACTAGTTTCACCGTCTTTCTCGGAGGCGCATCAGAGTGCAGCAAGCTTCACTAGAAAAGCTCGGCTGTCATAGTTCAAAGGTGGCCAGGACTTCAGGTTTCACAGGAATGCGACACCCAGTGGGTAGTTGAACTGGCAACATCCACGACTTGGATCACAGAGAGTGACTGCCATCAATACACAATTTTATTTCATTTTTGTTGTTCAAATCAAATGTTTAGATACACTGTAAAAATTCCAATGTGTCTGATATTAAATGAAGCTGGATTTTTCCTGGTTTTATAGGATAACCAACATTTTTAGCATTATAATTTTCAGATTAATGAGATTTTCAAAGCCATAAATCAAAACGGGTTTCTTTTGCTGTTTTTACTTGTATGACTGAGGTCAAACACTTTGAGTAGTTTGCTGTAATTTTGGACCGGTCCTCCTGAAAGAACTGGTATAACTGTGTCACCTTTTCATCTCTAATCACACGTTTTACACGGGAATGAGATTTGACCTTTCCCACTCTGTATAGGTCTGCACAATATTATAAAAACATGCAATTATGGGTGATAAATGTCCTGGAAACAACATGAATGAATTACAGTAAGTCCATGGTGTTACTGCCTCTCAACCTTGGTTTAATTGCAGTCACAGACACCAAATAGTGATTAGGATTGCTGTAATAAAATTATCTTTATAGCAATCCAAGCAATTATCGGTATTTTTTTTTCCATGATCAACAAGTAAACGGTTTGATTTTAGTGTACATGCAATATCCTGAGTTTGAGCAATAACAAAAACAATCTTTAAATCCTCTCTTTCAAATGGTTCTATTTAGCAAAAAGATTTTGGTCATTTTGATGTAAAGCTTTGACATCATACTAGTGA
Source organism: Alfaro cultratus (assembly GCA_903066825.1). Classification (NCBI taxonomy): domain Eukaryota; kingdom Metazoa; phylum Chordata; class Actinopteri; order Cyprinodontiformes; family Poeciliidae; genus Alfaro; species Alfaro cultratus. The sequence continues at coordinate 25,086 of CAEFZX010009330.1, forward strand.
AAAAAGAATTGGTTATGTGTAGGTGTATCTGCACCTACACTGCAGATACACTGTAAGATGCTTTGTAAGATGCTTTCTCATCTTACAAAGATGAGCAAGCACCCTGTTGTCCTGTCTTGAACCAGCTGACGTCAAAAAAAAAGTCTGAATGACTGAGATCTGGAGTCACTAAGAGTCCTCATTGAAGCTTAAAGACACAATCTTGCATCATAGTGTGTGTTCTTTAGGCATCAGCATGCACCATTGAGAAATAAAGGGTCTTTTCAATGCTTTTTGAGCAGGCAAATCGCCTGGATACAAGAACTCTCTCTCACACACACAGACTAACACACACACGTGCGCACACGCACCCACACACACATTGGTTCTCCTCAGTGAATACTGCTGTGTGCTCCTGCTTTCCTCGAACAGTGCCACACCTTCCTTCCTCTGAGGCAGGAACAGAGAGAAGCTCAGGAGCAAATCTGATACCAGAATGACTCGGCAGTTTGCCTTTCACAGAATATGCATAAGTGGATAAGTGAGGAATCCAAATGGATGCATTAAGCGCTTTTATGAGCAATTGATATGGAGATAGTTGCTAGGTGTTCTGCTTTTATCCCCCTTTCTTTGACAGTTTAGTTGAGTGGAGAGGAAACATGAAATAACTTCCCAGCAGTGTAAGCTATGAGAGTATGATGCAACTGAGAACACCATGGAATGAAGGATGAAATAAAGCTCTGTGCATGGATCTGCTTGTGCTTGTTGGTCTGCCCTAGCTACGGTTTGAGTCTTGACCTGTTCAGAGGCTTGAACAAGCTACCGTATGTTTTCTGATGACATCAAATCGCTAACGTTTTGCTAGCAGCCTTTAAGATGGAGGTTGTGGCAACATGTGAGGCACAGATTGGACGTCTTCTGAATCTAAATGACTAACACGTAAATGAATTATTTGAAACTGTTGTTTTCTTTAGTTCTGAGACCCTTCAGATCCTCTGTTGCTTGGCGTTAATCTGGCTAGCCCCTGGTGATCTTGCGATTGTGCTCGTCTGTGTGTGTTTCCACTGCACTTGGCGGGAGAACAGCAACATGCTGCGGCTGTGTTTACTCGTTCGTATCGCTCCGGGCAGCCTTGCCCAGCACACACAACCGGCGCTGCCAACAAAGGGGGGAAACAAAAGAAAACGTCGACAGAGGGATGGTCATAGCTAATCAACTTCTCTTTTTGCCCTAACTCCTTAAATTAGTTGAATTGGATCGTTTTCCCTCTTAAACTTGCAGTTCAGTTTGAGGCCAGTCTTAAAGAAGCATGATCAGATGCTACAGGGGATCACATCCGCCCCGGTTTCATCCAAGTGTTATACTGGGTCGCAGGTGCTGGCTAGAACTGTCCCAGGAACAAGCCGAACCCGATTTAACTGTGCAGCAGGATTCAACTATGCTGTTTCTGTCCACAAACATGGTGTCTCCTGCAGATAATGGTTTTATGACACTTCCCAACCAATTCATAATCTTTCCAATAACAAGGTTGTATATGACCGGTATTGGTTTTTTGTTAATGTCTACATAAGTTTGGCATTGATCTGAGTTTTCTAACATAAAACCGCTGAGTAGTTAATATTGAGTAACGTTTGAAAAATTTTGGGTGACTGCGTTGCTCATGGTGATAGTGTGCCAGTCTAGGCCTGCTTTGCTGCTTCAGTACCTGAACAACCTGTTACATTTGTTGGAACATTGACTTCTGCACTATAGAATAAAATCCTGAGGGAGGAGGTGGATCCACCACTTCAGGATATTAAGCTCCAAACACTCAGGCTATTTGGCAGGACAATGATGCACATCAGCAAGCCTACGTCTATCCAAACTGAAAAACATCCTAAAAGAAGGCTTTGAAGTGTCCTAGTTAAAGAGTGGACTGAAATCCAGTTGAGATGCTGTGGTAAAAATTCTTTCACATTGATGCAAGAGGTTGATTTCTATCTATCACAAATGCTGGCGCAAACAACTACGAGGTTTACAGTTACTTTTTTCCAAGATCGGTGTGGAGAGCTTTTTTTTATTGTAATAAATTAAATCGTTATCTGGGAACTGCATTTCATATTTATTAGGCTTCCTTGAGGCTCAAATTTGAAAGACAACACAATCTTTAAGGGTGAAATTACTTTTCACTGTACTGTATCTATGGTTTTGTTTGAATATACATCTCACTGCTTTAGGAGGGGAATCTTTCTATTATAAACAGTCTGTATCAACTTGTATTAGCAAAGAAATATGAATATTATTACACAAACAGTAGGTTTTGTGTGCATTCCTAGAGAACATGGAGAACATCAACCCTTACTTCAAACAGCTCCAAGCATTTCTAAATCAAATATGTCCCCTTGCAGACAGAGGTTGAAATCTTGAAAGGGTAAAACGTAACAACCAGTACACTGAGCTTCCTGTTTTTTACTGAGGTCTAACCCTGTTTAAAATTAGCACTGAAAGAACAAGTGTCTGTAGAGTCTTTCTATTTCTTCTGAATGCATTTTAAACCCTCATCCAACCTCATCAGCTTCTACACTGAAGAGGGCTGTTGTTGTTGCTATGCCTTAATATGTAATTCTTTCTTTCTTTTTTTTTGTTTCTGAGTTGTTTATGGGTCAGAGCCTGCGGACCTGAGATTGAGGTCACCTGACAGGTTTGCAGTGAATTTGTTAACTTTACATTTTATAGATTTCTATATCTATAAAATGCAGCAAAGCATGTTGAGCTGTTGACAGCAAGCAAACCAAAGGAACTGACATCATGCTGTAACTTCCTTGACCTGATCTAAAAATGAGGCGTTGTGAAACGTAGAAAAAAATAGAAAAAGAAAAAAAAACAGAGAGGGAGTATTGTAAAGCAACAATGAAGAGGTTCAGAGGAAGAGAGGGCACCTGATAAAGGAGGAGGAGTGCCTGAAAGAGATAAATGACATTTGAGTAGAGACAGTAGGTGAGATATTGAGATAAATGGGAGGAACCGACATAGGTCAGCTAGCTAGATAAGAAGCAGCAGGAGCTTGGGCGAACATATCAGAATTTTAACCTGAAGAGACATCTAAGAAAAGAATTAAGGAGCAAAAATATACATTTATCATGATGAATCACTTGTTTCTAAAAGATATTAAATATAGTCAGAATATCTTGTTATTTTGCAGAAAGAAGTGATTACTTCAGTTCAAGTTGTAGATTTTTTTTTTTTGCTTGTTTCCTCCACTGATGTGCGAGCTGAGTAATGTCTGAATCTGTGCAGAGCCGGTGGGCTACTGGCGTTTGTGCAAGCCAGCTCCGTTTGTCCTTGATGGCTGAGGCTAGGCTGCTAGCCTGGTCTGAACTATAATTGGATTAGAGATTTCTATGTTGCATGAGGAAAGGCAAGCCCAATCCTCACATACTCTTTAAAAGCACACATGCCTCAGGGAGCCAAGTTCATCTCAGTACTTCCTCCTCTACTCCTCCACTCCCTAACAATAATCTCTCACTTTCTCTCTTCATCTTCCTGTTTTTGGTCTATTTTTATACAACAGTGCACCCCCTTCCACCTAGCAGATTTTACAAGTGTGACGTTATGCAGATTAGCTTGTTTTTAATTACATGAGTGAGTCAATGTTGGTGAACATGATAGGTATATGTAAGCTCATTCATGAGCTGTGGACACCCAGCCTTAGTGGTATTACAGTGGAGCTCCTCACTGAGAGTACAGGAGAGAAAAAAGGAAGAATAAAACATTGGTATGAGCATCATGTGAAGTAGCCCCACTTGGAGAAAAAAGTTAAAGTTGCTCTTGAGCCTTTTTAAGAGTTCACTTCCCTTTAGGCAGCTTTAGTAGGAAGTTGAAGGTAATGTGATGGGTGGTGTTCATCCTGTGCAGCTCCTACTTGCTTTTTTATATTCAGCTAAATGCTCTTTGTAGAAAAAGTCTTTTTTGCTAATAAAATGCATAACCACTGTTCGATTTCCTTTAACAGAATACACACTGGGGTGTATCTTGATAAATGTTTGATTTTCTGTCCCACCGTCCCTGTGGTGTAAATTTCTGTTAATTGTACGAATGGCAGAATAATGCACCGCTGCCCTTCCCCAACCTGTTGCTGCACACCACTGGTCAGCTGGCCAAAGAATGTTACTACACTTTTCCTTCTTGCTGTTTTTTTTTTTTTTTGTGTGTAAAACATTTCTGTAATGGTTATAGCATTTTTTGAATCAGATGCAAGATAAAATGCTGGCCTGTCCAGACTATTCTCCAGCTGCTGCTAAATTCTGCGTATTTATCCTATGTATCTGAATAACAATGTTACCAAGTGCATACTTTTTAGACGTAATAATCAAGATATTTGTTTTTAATGTAAAATTTGATCATTTTTCAGAGGTTTTGTGTACAGAACATGAAACTATGAGAATCTCAGTTCGTTCCTGCAAATACATTAGCGGTAAGCCTGCCAGGAAAAGTTTAGCAACCTATAAACTGAAAAAGAAAATTTCCCTTTTTCTGATTGGTTCTGCCTCTTATTATCATGTCAGTGTTGATTGCAACATTCCTGTGGTCGTTGGGAAAAACCAAACAGCAAAGAGGCCATCAGAGAGATGGTGACAGGCCAGAACCAGCAGCCATATGTCTCATATGTGTTTGTTGACGATTACTACTGCATGGCTCTGATCTGCCCATATGGCCTGTACGTCTCCTCGGCAGCTTGTGGGCAGAGATAGAGAGCAAGGTGGGCGTTGCTCCGATGTGGGCCGATCTCAAAACGAAACCACACAGCGCTGTCGATGCGAAACATTCAGATCCCCAAACCACCCATGTAATTAGCTAAACCTGCTCCACCTATCAGCAGAGAAAATGATTACGGTGGCACTTCCAGATTTATTTGGCATTTATTAATTTCGGTCTTGGCAGGTATCACTTAGTTTTGGACGGGATTCAACTTGTGTGGAAATGACTGCGTGAGATTGCGCGATAGTTGGAAGCGTCCTATACATGTAGAAAAGGATGCGGAGGAGGAGAAGGGAGGAGTTTGACTTGGAACGAAGGCAAAGAAGAGAAGACAGAAGGAGTTGGTGTTCAGGGTCGTCTGGTTTCCGCTGCCGGGTCAAGGTCACAGTATGGGAGCTTCTGAGCGGGCCTCCCAGGAGCGAGGTTGAGTAGTTCAGGGCTGGACACAAAAAAACATGACATGACAAGATTCATAGAGGAGTGTTTGACCCTATAAGGCCTCTGATGTCGCCCTGAGGAAATGTGTGTTTCAACACAGATAAGTCTGATCAAGTAACAACTCACAGCACACCCCCCGATGGAACTACAGCGTCTTGCACAATTTTTCGAACCCTTGAACTTTTTTCTATTTAGTTTTCCGATTTTGTCACATTTCAACCACAGATTAGATTTTATGCAATAGATCCACACAATTCTGTGCATAACTGATGAGCTAAATTGTTTCCAGTCCCTTTGAGCGTCTGGTTTATTGAACCGCTTTTCCTGGAAAGTAAGCTTTGCAAACCCAAGGAATATTTTTTCTGTCTATAGTTCTTCTTCTTATGCTTCCATAGAGGCCAGATTTGTGGAGTGGATGACTGATAGCTATGATGTCAACAGATTGTCCGATTCACCAAAGGAAGTGACACAAAACCTCTGAAGACTTGAGCGTAACTTACTTCTTCTCGAAATGTTAACAGAAATGCAGTGGCATCAGATTTTAACAGTTGTAGGATTTACTTTATGTCTTTGGCAAAAACGTCAACGCATTTCCCACCCGCTAGCATTAGACTCCAGCATTTGTATTTATCCAGAATACCTTGCACTTTAGTCTGCTTCTTGCTTTTGGAATGGTTTCTGGTCCGCTTGACATTCACATGTGCCTTCAAACTTCAATGGAACTGAGATGTTGGTTTCTAGGTGGACCAGAGTTTGATTCCACATTCACACCTCCCCAAAAGAACCAAACTTTCTAGACAAAGTTTGGTTTCCTAAACAAACTGGAGTTTGATTAAAGTGGAAAGGGATGGTATTGAATGCATCCTAAGAAATATCTCAGAACAGCTACATTTATTAGCCTCTTCTGCTAATTAGTAGCACTGAATTTTATCTTGGTATTAGATTAATTGGGGATGATTACAAATGCATTTCATACTTTTCAGGAGTAAATTTGTTAAAAAATATATTTTAATAAATGGGAAAACATGCCTTATTTTCTTTCTCTTCAACACTTGTATTCTTTTCTTGATATATCGTAAAACAAATCCAACAAAATACGTTAAAGTTTGTGTTTGTAAAGTGCTGTTGTGAATATGTTCAAGGGTTTGAATAATTTGTGAGGCACTGTGCTGAATTATAATCAAACTGCTTGCATGGTGTCAAAATCCTTTTCTTCCCTTGCCCTTTGTTTCAGAGTTGGAAACCCGTTTAATGTGACCTTTCTTAGTAGCCTTAATCACCAGCGGCCTCTGAGCTGGGTGGCACGTGATAACTGCTAACACTGATCCAACACTCTGAGCAAACGAAGAAAGATTTACAAGCTTGCCAGCCTAACAACGACTGGCTGTGAACACAGGGTATTATGAGGAGTTTGGGCGTATTGAGGGAGGTGGAGTGGGAGGGTGTTGATTGGCAGCACACTTTTTCAGTCTTTAATCCGGGAGACCTCAAGATTTACCAGATTTCTTCAGAAGTAATGAAGTATTGTATGGTTTATGACAGTTATACATCATTTGTAACCCTGCTATTAGTCATTAAAGCTATTTTACTTGGTTAAAATAATTGTGTATAAACCTTCAAATATTGTAACTGAAGTTTTACCAGAAACTTGCTATTCCTGTTGTAGCCCCTTTTTTTTTTAGTTTGACATTTTTTAACAGCTTCGGTGCTTATCATCCTGCCTTGTGTTTTACTTTCTTTTAAATGAAACCTGATATGGGTTGAGATGGCAAATTCAAAACAAGTCTTGGTGAATTAGCCTTAGTGTCTGCTCCGCCATCCTTTTATCAGCTCCCGTTTCCATTTTCCTCATGCTGTGAGACCCTCCCAACTTGGTCCCAGCAGTTCGTTCTCCATGTGTTGCAGCAGCCGTGCGCTGCAACCCGGAGCAGACCGAGTCATATATCAGGGGGAGTGTACCGAGCAGAACAGACTTCCATAGATTAGAGGTGATAGAGGAGTGTGTTGCTGATTTATTACCGGCTGTTAGGTGGTTAAATGAGGCTAAATGATCCAACTAGCTCAGGGAGGCGAGATGGAAGCGATTAGCCTACATAAAGAGCGACGGAGGGAGAAGATTCTTTTGAAGCCAGTCAGTGACTCCTGACCTCCTGTCATTTAGCCTTTTCTTTATGTTCTTCGTCTTGGACCTTTTCTGCTTCTCTTCATCTTCAGCACTGGAGTTTCTCTCGTGTAATCTCTGTAAAGCAAAGCCGTCTGTGTGGCTGTTGTCGAGAATTACCAGGCGGAATTTTTTGTTCCTGTTGAATGTTGTGCTCAAGGTTTTCACTGTTTAATTTATTAGAATGAAATAAACAAATTAACTTGGAAAAGCATTTCTTCAAATATACAGAAAAAAATATCATCGCTTAGTAGCATTTTGTACACCTGATTCTCTTTAAAAACTGAAAAATTAGTGATGTTATGATGAAAGTAATATGTCCAAAGCTTTTTATTTAATGCAAATATAATTTTTTTATTTAATGTCCTTACTACCTACTTCACATAACTGGTGAAGTAGGTAGTAAGGACACATTCCTTGTAAGCATAACAGAGTCTCTGAAAGTGACCTTTCATTCAGACATTTTGTGTTTTAACTAACATTGCTAATAGCAATTACTAACTAACTATAGTCACTGTATTCTGACTTGCACCTATAATCTAATCATTAGCTCTTGATCATAGCAAGCAAGTAAAGTGACTTATTAAAATCATCATATTTTATTGTAATTCTGCTGGTGAGTTATTTTGAAAAATATAGTTGACATTTTATTTTCAAAGTTCCCCCCTCATCACATTCCCTCAGATGCATTCAGCACTGAGTCACTGAGAACTTCCTCCCTGCACCTCAGAAGCTTGAAACGGACAGGTAGAACCAGGCAGGCCACGTGTGTCATATCCGCTCTGTAAGCGTTTTCATTTGTCAGCCTTTGTGTCGCGTGTCCGTTTGCACACTTGTTTTAATTGTGTGTGTGTGTGTGTGTGTGTGTGTGTGTGAGAAAGAGAGAGAGAGAGGGAGGAGAAACTCGTTCCCCACATCCGTTTCCTCTCTGAGAGAAACAGGAGGTCAGGAGTTTGGTCCACTCTTCTGAGTTACAGAAGTACAGTGTGCACACAGGGTACCGCTTTCAAACCAGTTAGGCATTTTTAATGGAGATGTGTTGGAGATTAGTCCTCATGCTCCCATTTTGTCATGTTACAGTCAGAAACGTCAATGTCATTTATCTAAATTTTATGTGATGAACATACAGTAGTGCATAATTGTGAATCGGAAGGAAACAATTGCTATGGTTTTTACAAATTAATAGTCTGGCATTTGTATTCAGACAAATACTTCAACCTGTCTGATTTCTGCTGCAGTTGCAGCTGTAAGAGGGGATGTCTCTACCAGTTTTGCAAATCTGCAGCCTGAACCTTTTGCCCATTATTAAGAAAATGGCTCAAGCAAAGTCGGATTGGATGGAGAGTGTTTATGAAAAGCATGTTTTATGCCTTTCTAAAGATACTCAGAAGTTAGAGGGATGAGTACATGTCTTGTAGAACATGTTTTGTTTTCCTTTCACTTCATCATTATCTTTTGTTCATCTTTCACTTAAACTCCTACTGAAATGCATTAAAGTTTAGGAATGAGGTGTGACAAAATGTAAAAAGCTACCATGGACTTTTGCAAGCCACTGCCTCTCTGGGCAGCGTGACATTTGAGAAACATCATCTTCTAACAGGAAGCTGATATTTATCTTACTTAAAGTATTACTCTGCATTTTCCCGCGTCTGTCCTGCTCTGTTTATGTCTCCTCTATAGCCTCTTCCTGAATGTGGTTTTGTCTACCAGAGCGTCTCAATCTGTGTCCATGTCGGTGTTTGAATGAAACCTCATGTCTGACTGACTGTGCGTGATAATGCTAATTGGCCTCCAAACAGTCCCTGATGCACTTTACAGTTTTCTTGTTTCTTCATTGTTCTGGCCTGGGAGTCTGCAGCAGGAGCTCACAGGAAGCAGTTACTTGTTGTGCTGAAAGGAAAACAAACAGCGTGATGTACAAATGGAGGAAGTGCTGCTTTCCGCATGCAGACTTCAGCTTGGCGCCTGTCATTCTGAAGTCTAAAGGCAGCAACGTGATCATGTCCTGAACCGCACGTGTCCTCTTTCAGTCTCACTTGGTGAACTATCCGCCGCTGTCTGTGATGATCCTCCTCTAGCTGTGCAGCTTCACTTCTGAATCCAAACAGAAAAGAAGGCATTGATTATTTTTGAGGAGTCTGAAAGCTAACAGAGCTATTCTATTTTCTTCTAACTTGTACAGAAGGAACTAGTAGCAAGTCAATGACTAGCATGAATTCTTCTTTGAGTTACATAGATTTTAAGATTAACATGCTATATTAAGTACCTACTCCATTTAACAGCTAGAGTTTGTGGAGTTGTGGATAAATTTGGTAAAATACCAGGAATCTTCCCAGAACTCTGGATTGCACTAAATATCCAACTACAAAGTGGGGATGCAATTTGTTTGTTGCAACTGCACAGCAGCAGCACAGTAGTTGGAGTTCGACCATTGCAGGTTTTCCTATTTTTTCACTTGGGCTTAAATTTGAGATTGGACTCTCCCGCTCCCGACTCTCCTGCTCTGTTGACATAATGATGAACAGAATGAAATGATGAGCCTGTTGTACAAATACATCAACACTTAAGTAGGACAGTTTTTAGGGTGTCTGCACATCCTTAAAATGTCTTAAATTCCAGTTTATAAAATTAATTCCTTAAAATGTCTTAAGTTGGGCTCAAATACATTAATCACAGGTCTTAAATTTTGTTGTGGCAGGAATATTTAGGCTTGTACATTCTATTTAGTTTCTTTTTTCTTGCAGGATTTTACTGTTATGCAAAACTTTGAGTCATACGCAGACATCTTCAGTGCGTTCTGTGATCCAAGGCAGTTGAAACTACCGGTAACTGGCTACCAAAGCTAACTAACGTTTTTACAACCATCATGAGTAAGTGCAAATTTATCACCAGTCGGTTGGATAATGTTTGTTTTAGCCACCCACCCACTTTTGCCAACCCAATGCGATTTATTTAATTGCGATTTTCTTTTTCTTTTGTACATTTCTGTTGTGACACAAACCTTGAATATCATTCATAATGGTCTTAAAAAGTCTTACATTTGAATTGGCGAAACTTGCAGAAACCCTAATTTTCATGAATGAATGAGCTTTGCAAGTTGTAATATAAGATTGCATTGCATGAGTGATTTTTTTATTTTTTATTTTTTCCCCTTTTTAGCAACCCCCAACTATAATCTACACTAACAGTTGCTGGGCTTTCCCACTGTCTTAATTCTACCTGGAAAGGTCAGATTGTGGAAATTTCCATCCTCTGTCACAGGCTCCGAGTGACTCAATCAGGCAGGCTTTGGGTGTATGTTTGGAGGCGTCGGCATACAAAAAAAAAAAAAAAAAACTGTGAGTGAATAATTGAGTAAAATAAGACCAAGCAAATTCTTGAGGAAAACGTCTTGGACGGAGATGTTATCCATCTCAAAAGCCACAAGTGAATACCTTACAAAGGGTACATGCTGATCGTTTCCACTTTGAAATAAATGTCATCAAACAGTGGAAGAGCACACTGCTGTTTTTAGAAATTAATCATATGTACACACATGACATGAGATTAAAGTACTGGTAGCCATCTAGAAGCAGAGTGTTTTGAGTTGTAGCAGTTATTAGGGCATATCTGCATTGAGATGGCAGCGAGGAGCTATGAGTGTGAACCCAGAGCTAAATATTTGCTGGCTGTGGAACAAAGCAACTGAAGGCAGAAACTAGAATGTTCCATTTTTACAGCAAACACTTACTATGATATTTTCACACTCTCAAGTGTCAAAATATCAGCACATTTATTTCTTCTTTTTTCATATTTAGGTCTGTGAGATTTAAAACTTGCATGTGACATCAGATTCTAATTGAAATGAAGGGTAATTCCTGAATCATGGGAAACGGCATGTTTCACTTCCTCGACATGTAGAAACATGTGAAGCATGTCTAGATTCTCCTAGACGGCTCAGGATCAACAGACTCGCCAGGCTTAATTTTAAACATTCTTGTGTCCTTTATGTCTTTTTGACTCCTATATGACAAGCAGCCACATTTCATGACCAACAAACACCGTTAGAATTATTCAGAAATGGTATAAATGTGTCTTATTACCACTAGAGGGCAGCACATCTCCAGACTCTCCATGATAAGTGAAGTTTGCATTTCTTGGGGGGGGGGGGGATAAAAACTGATCAGCTTTTACCAGAGGCAACTCTACTCTTCTAATTGGACTTGTTGTGCACTCTGCTTTCTGTTTAAGAGAGTCCCAACACGATAGAAACCGATTTATAAGGGGGTTAAGAAAGGATAGGTCACTGATTGCAGGAGAAATACAGATATGGAAAGATAAAGAAATGACCGGAATGGAAGGGAGAGAACCACTGGGCATGAAATCAGATCTGTTGCATAATCATGACTCGCAGGCCTTCCCAGCATTCACTGGGCTTTGTCGGCTCTTGTATCACATGACCGAATCAAGCTGCTGCAGTATTAAACCAGCAACACCAGTCTACCACCAGCCTGAGGTAGGTGGATCAATGGGTCCGTTCTTCTTCGTGCCGGTTCCGTTCCTTCACACGGCACTCAAAAGTAACTTATTTTATACTTGGTGAAATATTTGTTTATCCCATTATCGTCATCTTAAGAATTTCCCTCAACCTCAAACATTACTCATGTTAGTGGTTTTTTACATACCAGTTACTCTGTCTGTGAAGGTTTATCGTTCAGCCTCATCTCTTTCATCCTTTTTAATGCAATGATCTGTCCTCACCCTATCATTTCAGACTTCATCACCAGTGCTGAGTCTTTGTTTACATGCCGCCAGTAGCAGGCTGCATGCCAGTCAAGAAGACGTCGGCGACGGCCAACATGTCTGCCTTTTATGTCCTTTTGCGAATGAAATGAAACATTTCGTTCAAAAAGAATAAAATGCGTTTGGCATTACTTTCTGCCCTCTAATCACAGCAGAATCAAAATGCATTTTTCCTAAACAACAGGAGGTGGCGCCATAGTCTCATCCTCCTCAGCATAAGCTCTTCACATTGCATCATAGGGGTTGTAAAACTGCAGTCAGGATTACAGTCACTGTCGCATTATTAATATTTTAGCAGGTTCTAAGTAGTTATAATAGCCAGTAAACATTTTATTGGGCTGCAAAAGTAGAATATAAACTCCCTCCAGGACATTTCATTGCAGCTACTTTGATGTACTTAACGGTTTAGAAAATGTGTGCGAAGATGGCTTCTAGGTTCAAATTATTTTCTAAAGACAGTACTTGAACCCATACAGCTCTAAACCTGTCATTGAAAGGTTTATTTTGCTTATTTAATTCAAAAAGCTAAATTCAAAGCACATTCTTTTGATACCTTACAGCTAATGGAAAAACCAAAATTCAGTTTCTTTGAAAATTAAGTTACATAAGACCAATAAAAATGTTTCTATCGCATAATTGTTGGCCTACTGGAACGTATGTTTATGTACTGCACAGATTTTGAAATCAGTACCTGGTCAGGGCTCCTTTTGCATTCCTTCACTTTGTGAAATGAAGCAATCTTTTTGACAATGTTTCCAGTTTGTTTAGATGCATATTGCAACAAACATATTTCAATTGTAGGACCTGAAGCAAGACTCTGACACCAGCGTGAATTTCCTGATGGGTGCATAAATGTAAGTGATGATATCTGTGTTCAAGGGTTCAAGCTGGCTTGGCCTTCACGTTCTCAGGATGCCTAAGAAGTTATAAATTCATGGGCTGGATTACATTTCATTTCCCCTGTCATGTGGCATTTCAGTTAAAACCGAACCTTTCTAGATCTCAAAAGATAATGCTCAACAAGATTCTGCAGGCCTAATATTTTACCTTTTTTGTTTTTTTGGAGCCATTCATGGAGCTCCAGGATACCAGCAGGGCTATTTCAGCTTTGTGGTGCAGCCAAAGAAAGCTGTGAAAAATGGACCCTCTGTTTGAACTGCATTACTGTGGTGTCCTCTGTTTACTGTATATGCTGTGCTTAATGTAGCAGGCTGACACATACAGACTGCCTGTCTCCTGGCGTCTCTTCACCTGGGCGTATATATACACGAGTCTTTTTATGCTGCACCTCTTGGTTTGGCCCCATGCTCTGTGAATTTACTTGTTGCTTGTGTGAGCTTATTAGGAGTGGACCCAGGTCTTGGCAGCAAAAAGCTAATATACATTAAACAGTATAATCTACACATGTTGCTGGTTTCATAAGGTGGATCTTTTTTTTTTTTTTTGGCAGTCACAGCAGGGCAGCGTCGGCATCGCTGCCGTTTTACACAGGGGTACTTGGCACTTGATGTGGTTTGAGCTCTCCAAAGCTGGCCTCTCATCATGCATGCGCTCTAGCTGCCAGAGCCTCACTATAGGCTGCGTTTGTGCACTGCGGTTCAGCTTTTGGCTCTCAATGTATTCCTGGAAAGCCTGAGGTGGAGCAGAGGGAGCAGGGCTGTTTCTCAGCCACACCGCAGCCAACGATGACCGCGTTCTGGAAACTTCTCTGCCGTTCAGAGCAAATCAAAGATGGAAGCTCAGTCAGTGCACACTTTATTTCATTTTCTGCATTAATACATCTTATTCTTCTAGTCTGGATAAAAAGACAAATTAATTGTTGAGAGTTTAAGTTTAAATATGAAAAGTGGTTGTGATTTGTACCCCACCTTTCTTGAATTTGTTGTCTCTCAGCTTTCTGGATCTAGAGTCTGATTTTGCAAAGTAGTTCAAGCTCAACCTAATTAGACAAGGAAAGTCTTCATCAGTCTTCAAATCTTGCCATGAACTTTGACAAATTGTCCTGTCCCTGCTGACAAAAAGCATTCAATCAGCATGATGTCACCACCTCCATGTTTTAACGGTGGAATTGGGGGCGGGGTGAGCGATTCTGGTTAATGTGCAGTTATTTGTAACAAGTTAAATTTCAGTGTCTTTTGACCAGAAAACCATATTTGTAGGTCTCGGTGAGAAATCGATTCTGTCGATTAATCAAATTTTTGGTTTTTGAAGATTTAACTTTTGGAAATTCTGGATTTTCTTTTTTCACCCAGCATGTAAAAGTCTCACTCTCTTGATTGACAAGCATGATTTACACCTTGTAATGAGATGGACTTTGAATTCAGGTCACTGATAGGAGAAAATTGAAAGGTCAGGCAAATATATATTTTTTTAATGTAAAGTCATAATGCAAGTACATGCCACACTTTTCAGTTTATTTGGTCAAATTAATAATCAAGAAAGGTAAAAGAAAAATGTAACTTAATGAAATTAAGTTGAAAAAAATCAAATAAAATGTATCAATTTCCTTCCATTTTGCAACTATGCACTGCTTTGCGTTAGCATGTGGCATAGAATCTGAATGAATCACATTGAAGTTTGTGGTTGTAAGAACAAAACGTGAAACAAAAGCTCGAGAGCTATGAATACTTGATGTTAAGAGCTCAGATTACTTTTTAATGGGGAAATGTGAATGAAGAATTGGGAAAGAAATAGACTAATGATTGAAAAGACAAAAATCACCTAATTAAATCATGAGCAATTAAGGTGAAGACGAAGAAGCAAAATATTAGAAATGAACATAAGGAGCAGAATTGAACTGGACTAATAAAGGAGCTAATTGAACCTTCTGGTGTCTTCACTGTTTTCTGTTCCCATTAACAGCTGTCGATTAAAAGCAGTTTCAAGTTTAGACCTTGTCTTTAAAATCCATTGTGTCCATAAGCAAAAACACAGTTAATAGTTTGTGAAAATAGGAAAAAAATATGCAAAAATTGGGCTTGTGAGTTAGCTTATTTCTCACTCCAAGGTTGCCCTTATGTATATTATTTGCTTCAAAGAATAGCTTAACCCTGGTTTCTGTTCTCATTGCTTCATCCATCATCATCATCATTTTCCTCCTCCTGGCTGTTGTGTAACTCTGCAGTGGCTGACCAGCAGCAGCAATGCAACTCATCAGCACTTTTGGTGCCAGCTTGCTTTTACTGGGATGCACAAACTTAAAACTCTCAAAACAACCCAGAGTATGATGTGGTTCTTCATAAGAGAAACACAAAAACAGCATTAATTTAAATGTTCTCTTGAAACTTATGAATAAAAAAAAAATTAATTAATGTGGAAAGGAGTTTATCACCAGGAACATTTTCCTTCTCAGCCATCTGCTTACAGTAGTAACAGTCCATGTGAACTCTGTCTTTGTGGTCTGGCTCTCTGCGACCCTCGTCTTTCTCATGCTTTCAGATTATTTTAATAAGTTGCAATACAAGTTCAAACTGATTTTACCGTTCAATTAGACGTAGTTGATGTACACACATCGGATCCAGCCGGAGCAGCAAACGCTCTCTGAACAGATTCTGTATAAAACACTTCAGCATGTAGCTGTAGGGGTGCAGCTGTGCACAAAAAAACTCACATCTTGCTGCTCTAAAGTGATTTTTATGTCATTTCTCTTTAGTTTTCATCCAGAAAGAAAAGAGATACAAATGGTGCAGAATTGGCAAAGCACCAATTAGTCAAATGGTTTCAAATCATTCGCTTTCCCCTTGTTTGACTCTGAGTGGTGACTGACAGATTACACTGAAAAATATATTCATTAAATAAAAAAATAATAAATCCCATCATTTTCAGACAATAGGAGCACCAAGCAGCAGTATTTACTTTGATGCATTTTTCTGAGTTGAATAACTATCAGACAGAAGTTAGGAACAGATGTTTAAATGTGCAAAAGGGGATCGTTTTGTATTTTATTCAATCATTTCTGTTTGACAGAGAGCAGTTCTAAATCTGGCAACATGCTGCAGATCTTTCATGTTAGAATTGGCAGATCAAACCTAAAACATTATGCATTGATGTGGGAAAGTGCAAAATTTGCACTTTTCCCCTCCATTTTTCATTTTCTCTACTAAAGTGCCTGCAGCAACTTTATATTTTAGTCCTTTAGGGAAGATGGATCCTGTCAGAATTGGCATGGGAAAGGCTGATCTGTGCATGTCTGTTCATGATGTTGTTTTTTTTTTTGGCAACTTGTCTTAATTTCAGCCTGATATTCTGTCTGCTTTAGTTGTTTTGCAGAGGGTCTGTTATTGTTTATGCCGATTTTAAAATAATAATCTGGATTGATGCTTCCTAGAATGTTCTATTACATTAACACATTAATTTTCTAGAAAGCACTCAGTGTACCTGCAGTTGGATTATAATCACTTTCATTTTAATCACATTGTTAATCAAATCACCTGTAAAGTATCTTTGCATTCCAAAGTCCTGGATGGGATTTAAAGGGCAGCCATGAATCCCTCAGCCCTATTCTTAGCCTCAAATCTGTCTCACCTTGCCGGCGTTGATAAGAAGCGTGTTGGGCTGGTGGCGTCTGCTTTGTGTTCAGCCTGGGGAGGATACTGGGCGTATAAATAGCTCCTCGGGTGGGGAAACATGAGCTTTCCTCCTGAGCCTGAATGGAGCAGAGAAAGCAGAGGCGCATCGATGGTGGGTTTCCATCAAGCAGCTGCTGACTTGTTGTGACTTCACATTTTCCATGTTTTCAGACGTTACTTCATGTCTGTCGGATGCCAGAAGACGGGCTGGAGTCAAGTGATATTTTGGGGGGTTAAAAACGCCGCGTTTTGCGTCGCTTTACGTGCAACAATGCAACACTCGATAACCCAGCCCCGCGGAAACTGAACTGAGAGGAAACCGAAGAAAACTAGGAGGAGGAGAGAGTGGATGTCTGAGCAGCGAGAGAAAGAAAGAGAGAGAGAGAGGTCTGCAAAGAGCCACGGCGAGTATTGTTCCGCGTCCGTCCACGGAGGGTTTACCGCCAGCGTGGGTTCGTTTCTTTCCGAGCTGCGAGCAGCCAAAGCCGGACACGCCGTCAACTCTGGATTTCTTTATCCGCTTCCTGTCGTCCAGGATGAGGTTTAAGAGGAACGGCTCGTACACGCTAAATAGGTGAGTGTGATGTAACGTGGAGCAGCGGGAACTTGTTGGCGTGGACCTGCGGGGAGGTTTGTCATGTCCGAAGCTCGTAAATCAGTTTCTGTCTCTTTCTCCAGGGTGTCACGCGGTGCGACGCTCGCGGCGTGTCTCCCTTTTTGTTCCCTTAATAACAGTCGGATGAAATATGGTTTTTATTTATTTTTACTTTTCATAGTGCAACTCTTGGAAGTAGAATAATACTTATGTCTCTTGACATGTTGGGAAACTTTGCTATAAGTGAGTCCTGAAATCTTCCCATGATCCTCTTCTGGTCTGTTGTGATTCAAGCCACGGACCGGATCGGGAGAAACCTGCTTGTCTCGCGTTAATGGGCTGGGCTCACGCTTTTGTTTCCCCTCTTCCATTTAGGAAAAGGAGCCCAAAGATTTCTTGTTCTTCTGTTTTTCCACTTCCTGTTTACACCTCCTGGCCAAAGAGTGCTTGTGGAAAGTTATTTTATTTTTTTTATTTTATTTTTTTTAATTAAGTTACTGATTTGTGTAATAGTGATTAGCCATTTTCTCCTTGATCTGCTGGGACTGATGATGAGAAACAAAACTTTTGCATTTTTTTATTATTAAATCATTAAAATTAAAAGAAAAGTCCACTTTTTCTGGCAAAGTGTTTAAGTCTAATTTTTCATATGAAAGGCTAGAAAACTTTAATGCTTAAACTGAAATAATCTTAGATTGGTGTTTTTTTGTTTTTTTTGTTTTGTTTTGTTTTTTGGGTTTCAAAGTAACCCTCTCTCAAAGAACCAGTAGGATTTTATGGCTATACGTTTGATTTTATATACAAAATGAACACTGAAGAGTTTGTATGTGTTAAATCACCTTGGAAAATTTTCATTTCACCAGAACTGGAAGCGGGACTGGAATTAAAAAAATAAAAAAGGTAAAATGTGTCAACCAGAAAAAAAACAAACCTGATTTGTTTCTGGCCAGAAGGATTAGATGACAGGATTCAGGTTAATTTTGATTAGGTTGAAGGCAGCACCTCAGTTGAAGCTCCATTCACCTCAGTTGTGATATTTTAGTTGCAGATTGACATGATTTTTAATGTTTTTGCACAGACACTTTTTCCTGTTTATTTTTCCCCTACGGGATACAACACACAAAACAAGAAAATGCTCTGCAGAATATTTGATATAGTTTTCAGACCAACAGAAAATGAAGAAATTATGAGATACATGTTGATTATTATTTTTTTTATTCACCTAACCTTCAATTTTTATTAAGATTGCTTTAACTTAATTCTTAAGTTAAATCAAAGTGCATGCTGATGTTTTTCAGCAAACATGGTGAAACTCTCTCCTTAGGTTTTGATACGTTTAATGAAAATAAATTCAGATATTTCTGTATTTGACCAGACTATTACTGACCAGAGCTGATCAAGAGAAAATTGATGCATTCTGATCGGTTCACCTCGTTTTTGTCGTTATTGTTGTTTTTTGGGAAGCCAAGTTGCGTCCAAGTTTGACTTTAGGATTTTAAAATAAGATGTATAAATAAGGTGTAAATGTTCTATTTAAAAAAAAAAAAAATTTTGTACAGCATCAGTTCACTTCAAATAAGGACATAAAACCATTGCCATGGCGTTTCAGTGTGCTCCTTTATACTTGCAAACATTCCTCTGGTCATTGTAGCTATAGCTAAGCAACTGCATCCTTGTTTCTGCTGACTTAAAACACGTTATTCTGCGAATGCTTGTAGATTTATCTATCAGCTCCAGATTAAGTTGGCTCACCTCTGCTAATCATGAAGTTGTAGATTATTTTCCTTTTTTCTTTTAATTAAGGATTTTTTTTTTGTTAAGTTGTTGTCATGTCCCTTAGATCTGCACTGAGCTCCAGTAACTTTGCCATTGTGTTGTCGCTATTCAGTGCAAGAGACTGCCAACTGAACCATTGTTGTTGGTACAGAAATGCTGGGAGATGCAGTGGATCATGATTTAGAAACAGTGTGAGCCTCTGCGTTTTGTTAAACTTGAGATTTAAACTGTAGAACATCTGTGGTTCTATATGTACAGCAGAGTAAATGAAATGAAACATCTTCCTGTTAACATCCAAACTCAGTTCTTGCTGAAATAATGGCAACAATTTTCATTCATTCTTCTGCTTTTTAATCCCCGTCACAAATTAGGTCTCTCCCCAGATGAACTCTGTATTATTATTATTATTATTTTTTTTTGCTCCTTTCCCTTCTTGCTCTCAGTTCAAGTCATACATTTAGAGGAAAAATCCCTTCAGTTATGTAAGCCATCTCTCCAAATATCTTGCTTTTTATCATTTGTCTGGATTCTGTGATAAGACTCGAGTCTTGAGGAAGTCGAGACAAAAACACGCCGACCGAGATCCGAAAGATCGCCAGTCACATTGTTGAAAGTGACATTTGATTTATTGGTGGTTTCATTCCGTACACTTTCCCCATGGCCCTCCATTTCCCCGCTCCCTTGTTTCTGGGCACCTTGCTTTCCGCTGCACTTGTCCCTCACTACGGCCACATCCTGATTCTCAGGTGCTAAAACACAAAGGGGAGCTGATGTGTGCCAAGCTCCATCGCTCACTCCTCCACTCAGCGGAAAGTGCCGGAGCGGTGGTGTCGCTCGATCCGCCTTTCTCCACCTTCCGCTTTCATTTAGCAAATTGTTCCATTATGTTGTGCTTCCATGCAGCGCCGTGTTATGCAGACGAACCCTTACATCTGGATGCGTGCTGCTGAGGGCAGCTTGTTTTCTGAAGCTCCTGGAGACGGGTCTCCTGAGAGCAGCAGGAAGCCGAGGTGGAGGTGGCGTAGGGGAAGACACCACGTCATCAGATGCTGCAGCTCTTTGTCATCCTAAGCAAACAAAAGCCGAGA
The DNA here is from genome assembly GCA_903066825.1 of Alfaro cultratus. Taxonomy (NCBI): domain Eukaryota; kingdom Metazoa; phylum Chordata; class Actinopteri; order Cyprinodontiformes; family Poeciliidae; genus Alfaro; species Alfaro cultratus. Next base: position 45,210 of record CAEFZX010009330.1, read on the forward strand.
AAGTTGCAGAGAGAGCCTGTTGCCTTCCCACCGAATGATCTACTGCAGCAGCATTAGTCTCAGTAAAATAAGAAATAGAGGAAGATGAATCTTATTCAATTTAAAAAGGGAAACTCATAATGTAGACATTTGTTACACACAACTGTTTCCAACTGGTAATTTCTGTAAATTTTGATGATTTTAGCTTACAGCTGATTTAAAAAAATAAATAAAAATTCAGTTTCTCGTTCAATCTAATAAAGACTAAAATGTTTATGACCTCCTGTTTTGATAGCTGTCCAGCACACAGTCATTGACCTCCTTCAAAAGGAGGCTACATTGGAAGAGTCATTTTAAGAAGCTAGCAGTTCAGAGTCCTGTTTCCAAGCTTATTGGTGGAAAGTTGAGTGGAAGATAACAATGTGGTTCACAAGCAGCGGGGTTTTGACAGGATTGGGAACATCATCTCTCCACTTGGTCTTTTATGTCAGCTTCACCGTTTAGCTGGATGTTTCAGAGCACTTCATGCTTCCTTCTACTTTCAAGCTTTATTGAGATTCTGGTTTGATTTTCCAGCAGGACGTGGTCTCTCATTAGATTGAAAGTACCAATCCCTCCCTTATTGCACAAAACTATTGCTAGGTTGAAAAAAAATCATTTGTCAACCTTTTCATGTTGCACTTCTTCCCTTCACTCACCTTCCCATTAAAATGTTTTGAGACAGCTATTTTCTTTTGGCTTGTCCTCTTGGTGGAGGGTGTCCATCACTATTTCTTATGTTTTTTTATGTAACATTGAATCTTTCTGTGAAACTCAATGTTGGATCTTTTTTTAGACGTAAGCTGCAATAGCCCAAATTAACAGGGGGAAAAAAAAAACAACTTTAAATATACAGTTCTGTTTCTAATGAAGCTATATAATAGGTTTTAATCTTTGCATTGGAGCTTTGAGATGAATTAAGTTTTCCAGGATATTCTAGATTACAGAGAGGTTCCTCCATCTACCTACTGAACCCAGAGATCTGTGTTTCTCTTAACTCTGCGACAAACCGTGAGCCGAGAGTCAGTCCCCTTGCAGTGGTTATGTAACAGCTGCCCTTTGCAGGTGACTGCTGCCTGTTTCTGGCTTCTCCTTGTCAGGTTGTGACGAGTCGTCACCGTCTGCAGAGAGGGAGAGTTGGTCCCTTTGACTCCGAGCAGCAGCACTCGCCTGCGCAGGTCGTCTCGGCCTTTAATCCCTTGTTTTGAGTCCATACGGATCGGCTGGGTCTGCAGTCTTAGATTACATCAGCTTACGACACTTTGTACACTGCAGTCCTTTTTTTTTTTTTTTTTTTTTTATAAGGGTTTGTAGCGAATAAAGAAGAGTGGAGCGAGTGATTGCTTCTCCTTAATGATGCAGGGAGGGTGGAGGGTGATGTCGCAAGGCCCATCGCTCATTGTGTCCTTCACCTTATTTACCCAAGCCAGAAGTAGAGAACTCTGTAGCGATTGGCTTACTTTTCGGGGGGTGGAGGGGCTTGTCTCCAGGCTGGCCCCTCCCATATTGCACCTCTGCATGGATTGTGTGAATGAAGACAAGTCATGGTTATTGTATACGTGCACCAAAAAGGTTGCATCCTGTGCTTTCCTGCAGCTGTACTCCCTTGTCCATGTTGGTTGACATTTAGCTGCATGCGTTTGAAACTGTAACGTATTACTGAGTGTAGAAAGATCAAGACATTGCACTGATTAACCGTCCCTAGAGGTTCGGACCGGATTTGACTCAGACTTCTACTTAGCAGACTGTGTTTGGCCTAAGTGGTACTGGGGACGGACGTACACAGATGCTGGAGATAGCAGCCTTGTCTTTCTGTCTCCTCTGCAGTGTGCCCGCTGCTGCCCAAGAGTCAGCGGTTTGTTTATGGGACTCTGTTTGCCAAGCTAATCTTCCCGCCTTTCAAGTGAGAGCCAGTGAGTGAAGGAGAGAGCGAGTCAGTGAGAGAGAGAGAGGGAGCAGGAGTGTGAAAGTGAGCCAGGCGGTTGCAGTAGTTGGTTGAGAGGGAGAAAGAGCAAGGCGCTGAGACGCGGGTCTGCTTTTGTGAATGATTTATTTTTGTGCGTGCGTGTTGGCCGTCCTCTCTCCATGTGACGTGCGTTGACGCCGACAGCCGGATGATCCCGCACCGCGCCTTGCCGGAGCTGGTGCACCTGTAGCCCAGTCTGCAGACCCGGGCGCATCGACCAGGAGCCGAAACGGTGCAGATTGTTGTAACGCCACATCCTCTCCTCACCTCTGCTTCACCGCTGGCTGGATGGGGGTGCTGGTGTGCTGCGACTGCTTCTTCTATAGGTACTTTTCCCATCGTTTCTCTGCAATAGAGTTTGCAGTGGTCGTAAACTTCAACTGTCATGTTTTTCCTGTGCGTCTCTCTTCCACCCTTCCTTCCTTTTCACCGACTCTTTCACTTTCTCTGTTACTGTGCTGCGGTTTAGAGGAGACGTTCGAGGACAGTGCTGCTGTAGCAGAGATTCTGCTGTAGTCAGAATCTCTGCTGAGTTGTGTTGTACTGAAAGAGGAGGAGGAGAGAAAGGAGGGGGGTTGCTGCGGACGCGGGGTCAGCTGTGGCCCTCGACCAGAGAGATGATGAACTTTTGCTGGTTGCAGGTTTGTTTGGGGGTGCAGGTTTAGACTAATCGGAAGAAAATGGAATGCATCCAGAAGACGGCCGGTTGGTCAAGCTCTGCCAACTTTTCCTCCCATCCCACTCTGTGCCCCTTTTGGCAGCGCTGCACTGTTTGTTTGGGACACAGTGTTCCCTTATAAGGGGATGGGAATGTGTTTTGCCTTTTCCTCCTGGTTTTCTTGTTTGCATTAAACACAAAACTTTGTCCATAATTGAATATGTTTGCATTTCGTCAACTTATTCCGTGCTGCAGAGCTAAGATTTTAGTTTAAAACTTTGCCTTGCTGCTTTTTCTGTGGTTGAGCTGAGACGCTGAAAAGACTTTCTGCTAAACTTTGTGGTAGCTGGAGCAGAAAGGATCTGTTTCTCCTCTTTTGTGGTTGCGGGCTTGGCGAGGCCGACGGTGCCTTAACGGCTGTATAAAGTCTAAATATAACTCTCGGGGAGCATTTTGATGGTGAGCGTAAAATTGTAGCTTTAATGCAGAGACGCATTGCACAGCTGGATTACATTATTCCCGTTCAGAAATTATGCTTACACTTCTATACAGCTTTGAGCATGAGCAACGGGTGCCGTTTAGGTGTGTGACTTGTAAATCAGAGGCTACAAGTGAGCTTCGCTGTAAGACTCACTGAGGCAGTATTGAAGTGCGGATGATTCAGGAAGGTTGTTTTATAGTTTTAATCTTTTTTTTTTTTTTTTTTTTCTTGGCAAAGATGCACTGATCTGAAACTGATTATTCCCATCTGGTTGACCTGCCGATTCCAACTTTTTTCATCCTGCCGATTCCTTCGTAGTGGCAGTAGCTTTGAATTTCACAGGTAAAATTATAAGATTATTCATATTCATCCATGAAAGAAAATCACTGTAAGGAAGACATGGAACCCACATTTTCCTCACTCTTCTTTCTTTTTAAATTATCAAAATGAACCCATTATGGGAAACAGAGTTATTTGATCTCTAACTCTTTGGCTTATTGTGATAATAAAATGACTCCTCACTCTATCTCCCTCCCATTTATTAGTGAGCAACACGTCAAAATTAGCTCTTTAGTTCCTATAGAAGCAAGTGCTGATATTTAAACTGAAGCATTTAGCCTGTTTAAGTTTGCTTAATCAAATGCCTGAAACTTCTTAGAGTAGGTTGGGAGCAAATATTACACTTATAGGCTGAGAAAGTAACCTTGTTACACCTGTAAGAGTTTGGGAGAAGTAAATAAATGCCGTAGGGATGTTTTCCATCACTGTGTGTAATATTGCAGTTGGCGAAGGTCTGCTTGGAAGCAATATTCATCAGGGTGTTATATTTCAGGTTCTGTGCATCAAGACTCTGCTTGCCAGTAAAAGATTTGGCCACTTGCACCTTCCCTGTCCTTCATGCCCAGAACTGATGCAGATCTTGGTGACGTACATCAGACGGCTGAGACAGAGAGGTTTGAACATTGTGATGATGGAGGAGAGTGAGGGAAATGGCTAATTGTATAGATTTTTGTCATTGCAATGGTAAATAAAAACAAAATCTGTTATGAATTGTGTTACGAATATTATGCAGCCCTGTCAAATGTTTACTTTAAAAAGTAAAGACATATTTTGCTTTATAATATTTTTATCATCTGTAAATTGTATGTAATTTGACAAGTCGGTAGCAAACGTTTAAAAATGTTGTGGTCCTGAATTGAACCGAAGTCATTGGACAGGTTGTCTTAAAGAGGCAGGACATAGAAGGAGGAAGGGGGGACAGTCTTTTCAGCTGATCCAAAGCAATCAAAACTGCTTTCATGCCACTCATGTACTTTTTTTTTTCTAGAGATTGTTTAAAAAGAGAATAATGCAACATCAGGTTGCTGCTAAGTGCATTCAGTGTTTTTCGGTGGTTTTCTTCAAAAGAGCTCCACATATTTACTGGTGACAGATTCACCATCCAGAGTACAGTTTAGATTTCAGTGGCTAAATATGGCAAAAATAAAATGTGTATGTACAAAATAAATGATTGTGCTGTTTAGAATTGAGTTTTAAAAATAATAAAATATTAAAATGTAGCTAAATGAGTATTATGAATCCTGTCAGCCCGTGGTCTGTGCAAACCAAAATTTTGTCTTTTCTATTGAGTCCTTATGTGACCCATGCTTGAGACAGCTGGTGTCTCCATAAGGTGATCCTTTCTGCTTTTAATTCATTATAAAATAACAGCTTTAAGAGATCATCATCCTTTGTGCAGAATTGGAGGAGACACAAAGCGTCATAGCTTAGGGATGAAATGCAAGAAAAAAATTATGCAATTCCAATCTCACTTGTGATAAATACAGGTTTTCCGCTCTCCTTTCCGATATGTCCTTCCATCACTCAGGTGTTGAGAGAGCAGCTGAATATTCAGGGTTTCTACGCAGTCTCTCCTTAGTTGTTTAGATTTTTGAGTTCCTGACAGAACCCATAGATAAACTCAGGCATAGCAAAACAACCATTTTTATGCTGTTTTTGGCTCATATACTTACTTAGATCTTGGTTTATTAGGTGGATGTGTGGCTTATAAACTGGTGTCAGGTTTAGATGCCAAACAAACCTGTATTTTAGAGATCTATATTTTCAAAGGGACTGATTTAGAGAATATATATTTAATGTAGAATAATCAAATCCAGGAGTGTATTCTAGATTTTAAAATAAAGTCAATCTAAGACAGTAAAACAGTCCTTTACTATCAGCCAAATCCAAAAGCTAACTTTATCTGTGCAGTTTGGAGGTAATGAAACTCAACTAGGTTAGTGTTTGGTGCTCATGTGACGAATATTAGGAAAACTGATGAAAATACTCCAACATTTTAGTGGTGAAATTTGTAGGAATCCTCATGATTAGATTGGCATGCAAAGTTCAAGTTCATGAGACTTCAAATATTGCAAACAGTCCTTTTGTTTTGTTTATGTTAATGATTTATTAGTACTAAATTATGCAGCCTTCTCTGTTTCCTCTGGATCAATTGGTTTAATATCTATTTAACCTAAAGAATAATCTTTGACCTTTTGCTGAAACATGGGGATCTCCAGGCCTCCAGGCCCCAGCACATGAACAGAGAATGTGTTTATATCTCTGTGTTTGCTAGCTGTGGATCAGTTGGTAAATGTCATAATGTGTTGCTGAGGAACAATAGCCCTGAGTGTATCCTCACACAGTGTGGTGTGCCAGCAGAGCAGACCCTACTGGCTACCATGTGTCTCTCATTAGGCTCTTTGACGGGCCTGGCTGCTCCACCCAGCTGAGACGTGCAGCTCAATCAGGGCGCCATTCAGCGCCAAGTAACTGATGACTCCCCTCCCTTACCCCATCGGACTCCGGGGTCGTGGGACGGCTCAACGCTCACATGGCCCCGAATTAAATCAACACAAAAGTCTTGATTTATGTATAGAGGAAAAACAAAGTTTTCATTTTGCTAATAGAGCCTTGCGGGATTGGATAACTTCTTGTAGTCTTCGCACTGAATCCTGATTTGTACCTAATCAGAATAATGATTAAGTACACAATAAAATCAGTTCTATAATTTAAAAGCATTTTTCTGTTTCTTCCTCAAAGAAACTGCATGAATGCTGATTTTGAAGAAGTTGTTTCTGTTGCCTTCGCAAGAGCAATGAAGTTAAGGATGAAAACTCAAAAGGACGAAGTAGAAACTTTGCTGTGCTTCTACTTTTTCTGCTGAGTTCTCAGTCCCGGTTTAAACCCCTGGATGAGCAGCAGTTGCATTTTTTTCATAATTAGGACCTTCTTGTGCCTTTTGTGATTATTCTGGATTTGTTTGAGAACGCCTCTGAAACTAAAAATGGCTAACTATGAATCTTAACTTCCACACTGACGATCGTTTTTGTCATTTAAACTGTTGTGGCTGCATTCACCCTCTACTATGGGCATCACTAATGATTTGTGTTGTGTACAGAGGAACGTTTATAAATTTGTTACATTTGTTTCAGACCCAGTATTTTTCCCTTCTTTTGGTTTTTAGGAACTTCCTGAAGTCCATGGCTTACTGTGAATGCTGTTTGGTTTAATCCTCAAGAATTTCCTTTCACTGTCAATTTCCCATTCCTTTAATTTTAATGGAGTCTACCAAAGGCCTGAAACAGATTTTTAACTCTCCATTCTGTGTCTAAATATTATGAGTCTTTTCAGAATTCTGACATTAAAGTCAGAATTTTTAAAATTTTTTTGGTGGCCCTAATCCTCTTCCGTATAGTCGGATGTGCCCATCTTCTCTATTTAAATCTAATGATTACTGAAGGGCAATATAGTATACAGACTTCATAATCTGCACTCTTTTGGTTGAATGCAGTATTTATTTCTGGTTTGGCTTTATGTTGTTTAGTTTTTAATCAAGTAAATTTTTTGTTAATGGAGACAGAGAATCCATTTTATTTTTGGTTGTTTTGTTTATCAGTTGCAGTGTTAAGTGTTCTTTTGAAAATAAAGTGTATCTGTCTTTGGCAGGAAATCGCATGTATTATTACGTCATTTCCATTGAATCAGTGTAAAAAGGTCTTCAAACAATATTAGCGTTTATCGCAATAATTTTTGAGACAATTAATCGCTCAGCAAAATTTGTTATCGTGACAGGCCTACTCACAAGGTCCCTCCTGATTTTCACTACGTCTCCCAGACACTGCAGAGGTCAGACCACCTCATACAATGGAGCGATTACATAATATATTCAGTGTGTGTGTGTTTTCAGAAGTAGCCTTGTTCTGCTGGCTCAGGAGGAGACCTCACCTCCACTTTTAGATTCCCCCTGTCAGCACACTTAAATTAAAAAACAGCACAGGTGTTTTTGTTTTGGAGGCCTTTTGTGTGTTTACCCAAAGATAAACTTTAAAAGTCAACTAGGAATTAAAACATTGTCCGAGTTGACAGGCACCCCTTTTGAGACATTAAAAAATATATTACAACTGAGTCAATAATGTCTCCATTGTGCTGTTTTAGTCTGTCTGTTGGTCAGGTGGCAGGAAAAGGGTTGGACAGAAATCCTTCCCAAGAACAGCGTTCTTCTGAGACGTTTTCATGCTTCTGAAAGGTGAGCATGGAAATCGGTCATGGTAGTTTTTGTTCTAGAATTCCATGATTTCTCAATGTACCTTCGGAGAACAAGAGGCCCATTTACAGGGAAACGGAAAGGGCCTGGGCGCCTCACTTCCTGTTTATCATGGTTGTCCGGCGGCAGGGTGAAAGGAAGGCGGGGTGCTGGTCAGGCGCAGCCTAACTTAATAGAGAAAATGGTGTTAAGTAGGTAAAACTTCTTTGTTTGTGTCCTTGTTTTGTGTTCAGACTAAAATACACCACACACACTGCCTTTCGCACATTTGTCTGGAAAGCTGTGTAATTTTGTAGTTATGTGCCACTGGAAACTATATCCTCTCCTTTTGGTTCAGTGGGTTCACTAAAGTGTCTGCTGCAGCCTTTTTCTGCTGTCCTGGAGGCCTTTTTAGTTGCAGACAGATGTGCACACACTGCACTAGAATCCCTCCCATCCCCCCACAGAGAGATGATGTCACTCTGTAAGCACATCTTCCCAGGTGGGATCCAGATACTCCTCAGCCAATCAGAGCCTTTTTTTACACCTCATGTCTATGGCATGAAGATGCTGAAATGCACGCTTACGTGAGTCATGATGGTAATAACCACTGATCCCATTTACTAACTGGAAGAGCTTATAGGATCTGTGGTGGGGGGGATGTGAACAAATGTGTGCGTCAGTGAAGTGAGGAGCACCGTCATCCACTCTCACTCTCTCTCTCTGTATTGATTTGACCTCCCGTCTGCCTTTCCACTCTCCATCTCTGCTTATACACAGCAGCATCTGCCTCCACCCATTTCCTTCACCCCCATCATTGACCAGCCATCTGGGCACATCAGGCCTGCTGTGGGAAGGGTTTCATCACTTGGAATCATTAATAACATTTACATGACATTTTTAACTAGTCCAGTCATATTCAGCGTTCTGGTTTTCATTCATCACTACATGATTAAGGGCTTCTGTTTGACTCTTAAATACCTCATATTTTGCTATTATGTCTGCACATTTGACAACTTTTTCAGACTTTGTAAAGCAGTCATGACTGGCACAAACACTGTGATTCATCTCTCAAAGTGTAGCACCTTGATCCACTTTGCCAAGGATTTTTTTTTATTATTCACCACCGTCATTAATTACATCAACCTGGCTAACAATCAGTTAATCTAAACTCAATAGAGATTAAAATGTGCTCATCATCTTGTTTTTGATGATTTCATCAGCTCTCTGCCTCACTCGGTCACATGCTTCTCCTCACCTCTTTGCGAGTTACTGGGTGTGACTGATTCCTATGCTTTCATCACTCCTTGTGTTAATCAAGCTCACACAATGGAGCAGAGTTTCCTCTGCGATTAGATGGTGGGACGATCCTGTCTAGTCATCAGGGTAGATTGTTACTCCAAACTATGCATTCTTTTCCTTATTTGACCCTTCTTTCTTAGGATTTTTGGGAAACAAACACTCTTGTGAACTGAGGAAGTTTTAGTTTTTAGTAGTTTTTATGTTGTACTCACATTTCCGAGTCCTTTAGTAGAACAAATTGAGCTAAAACTTTGAATATTGAGTTATAGATGATGAGCATGTTTGATGGTTATTTTTGTGGCTCATTTTGAAGCACTAATTAACTTTTTGAACCTCTCCACTCAGAGGTTTGATTTGTGTGTGTGCGCGCGTGTGTGTGTGGACTGAAAAGAACTGACTGTACTGTTTTCTGAAAATGTCCTTGATCTCCCTGTTTGACCGAGTGGCTGTTACGATAAGCAGAGCAGCAGATGTGAGTCGGCTGTTTTTTGTGGGGGTTTTTCACCAAGCCTACCAGACGCTGGGTGGGGGCCGCTGGGAAGACTTCAGCAATGCTCTTTATAGATAGCTACTGTAGAGAACACAATGACGTCTGTGAATGCACAAAGTTCCCACCGTGTCATGTGAAACATAAAATTAGAAACTGCAGAGAACACAGGAGTGTTTTTATTGGAGACCCTGCGTCATTAGCCAAATCAAGGAGAGCAAGAAACTATCCTTACGCTCTTACATCATGATTCTCATTTTAATGAAAAGGTCTTACAGAAAAATAAAGCACTTTGGAGTACCAAAATAGCATTTACTTAAAAAAATATATGTTTTAGTTTTGTAGATCTAAGTATAACAGACAGCTAAAAACTTCACCTTGATGACTTTTAAGCACTTGTCAGTCCTTTAGCAAATTCAGCCCAGGTCAGCTTGTTCTTTGCTCCTGGGGCTAAAGTTCAGCAGGGCATCGACCGGGGTAAAATAACAACTCAAACACAAACATGCCAGATTGTCTGATTAAGTCAAGCACCGTCTGCCGGTGCCGGAAATGGGAGACATTTCCTTTGAGGATGGAGTCCACCTCCCCACCCCGTCCCTAAACACACTGCTTTCATCTCTCAGTTCTGCCTGTTGTTGCTGGCTGAGAAGACGAACAGTTATGTAATCTACCCCGAAACAGGCTGGGGCATGTGTTACGAAGCAGACTAATGTAATTTAGCATGTGCTGTTAAGGAAGGCGTGTTGATCTTATCAGCCGTTTTTCTTTAAATCATGATCATTTGTGCTGACAGTCGTTACGGCTGACCTCGGGGAGACACTGAGCCACATGATTGTCACATTTACGATGCTAACGCTCTGTGAAGTTCAGAGATGCTCTTTTAGGTACTCAGGCACTGATTAATGGATTTTTGAAAAGTTGTCATTTATTCTTTGGTGTACGTAATTTGGTAACGGATCGTTCTGTACCTTTGCTTCATGTGCATCTGTGTGTTTATGGTACACATGGTTGCGTTCTTCTTGATTTGGGAATATGACCTTGAACAGAGAGAGCGGCCCAATCTGGTGAAGAGTCCTCACACCTTCTTCTCTATCTCCGGTTGTCTTTGAGACCCATCACCAGTTTTACCACCAATTCTTGAAAAGATTGGAAGCTAATTTAAGTTTATTTCAATTTTGAAGAAGTGCAGAAAAAAATACTAAAAGTCTGTAAAAATTTTACTTTTCAATACTTTATTCTCGTTCCTTTTTGCTTGACAGATGACATCTGTCCTCCCATGAGTTTTTCAATCAGTTTGTTCGTTTTTTTTCATCTAGCTGTCCATTTGTCCACCCAACTATTGGTACTTCCATACTTTTAACCATCAGTTTCTGTCAATCAATCAATGTCTTCATTCAGTCATCTGTCCACTCATCTTTTGTCTGTCAATTCTTCCTTCAGTTGATCCATCCATTTTTCAATCTGGTGGTTGTTTTAATCCTGCTTCAGTTCCACCTAGTCTTTAATTTGTCTATTATCCATCCAGCCACCCATGTTCTTAAAGCCTGACTATTATGTAAAATATTTGCCATAGCTGGATAGTGAAGGTTTTTATTATATGTTAAAAATGTCATATTTTTGGACATTTGAGTCTGGAAAAAAAGAAGGAATAATACATAAGAACCCTGGTTGTACAGAGCGTTTCTCTATCAGATGATCTAAACCAATTTTTTCTCATATTCTGAAAAGAGTGCTCTGTTCACCTCAACACTTCATCCTCTACACTCTGATGCTCCACCCTGTACATCCTGTGCAAACATGGGTCCAATCCAGTACCGCTCCCCTCCACCTCCTCTTTCCATGATGCTCTTTCTCCTCTCTCCATCCCCTCCACCTTATCCTGCGCTGCACCTACTCTTACAGACATACACACAGTCTGCTTTTTGTTCTCCTCAGCAAACATCAGCATGTCTGACTGAAGCCTCTCCTGTTGCACCGCTTTCCTACGTCACCAACACCCACTGCTCCAGCTCCCCAAACCCACACTTATGCTTTGTGGTTCTCACATTTCCTTGTTTTAGTTTATTTTTTATATTTTACAGTCTCCATTAGAATGCTGGTCTCTGTGCATTCATCATGATTTGGTTTCAAGTTCACGTTTACATGTAAGTAGCCACGATTCTGTACAATTTTACATAAGTTTTTTTGAAAGAGGAAATTGGTGTCCATTCCTGAAGATATTTGAAGAAGCAAGGTGTAATCTTGATCAGTTTTTACATTGAAAAAGAATATATTCTGTTTAACTGCCTAATATGAAAGTTTTTGCGCATCTACTTTTTAGACCAGTAGATGGCAGTATTGATCCCATAACCAAATACTTTGTGAACCAGATTTGGAATGCTCTCACAGGCTGATGCCCAAACAGTCCTGTGTTTCTTGAAGCTGTAATCTGGAGGTAATGTTTTGCTTTGGATCAGAAATGTTCAGAATTTTATCTGCCTTGGAGATATCTGCAAACATGGAGATTTCCAAGTCTCCATGCCAAAGTTATTCACTTCCCAAGAAAAGAGACATTCCTGTCTGTCTCTGCTGCTTTCTTTTTTTTTTTTTTGCTGGGTTATTAGAATTTTTGGTAGACTTTGAGCTATGGGGGATGATTATTTGTTTCTTTCAGGAATTTAAAGTCATAACATAATTCATGAATTGGAAAAATTCATGCAATGCAAACTGCATTTTCTTTTTCTTGAACCCTTTTACTGGCTGAGTTGATGCTGCACCTGTTTTTTTTGGATGACTTCACACTGTCATGTGGTTAATCTCCAACACGGAACAAGTGACCTTGTCCACAGTCCTGTGGCCATTTGCAGGATAAAGCCTCATTACGGTTTCGTGCCTGAGGACTGTCACATTGTAGGCATGGTGGGAACTCTTTTGATGCTGCACAATTTCACCGGTTGGTCTGCCAGTCAACTGCTGCACATAAAAAAACAAGAAGAAGCAGCTCAAAAAATGGTATCAATCAACTGTTTTATGCCTGATTTTGAAATTCTTTTTTTAAAAAATCATTCTCAAGGCATTAGTTTCATTTTTCTGTCATTTTAGTGTGAAAAGGCATGTAACTAGAGAGAGGAACCAGTTTGGTGTAAACAATTTACAAGCAGCTTAGCAAAAAAGAAAAAAACACATAAGTGGTAATGGGGAAATTTACTAGCACAAGGTGGAAAAACACATTTGTTTAAACTGTACTTTTGCTTGAGGCCATTAGTGACAAATTGTTACAACAGACAGACATTAAATTGGGGCAAACTAGCCTTTACAAATCTATACCCCCATTTTGAATGAATTCATTGCAGTTTTGTCTTTCCTTGCCTATAAGCAAGATATAGTGTGCCAGTGTACATAACTGCTTATCAATTTAAGTATCTTTGTAGTTAAATATTTTTAATGAATTACTCCGATAAGTTATCTTAAAAAATGGCTTAGTCTCATTTGTAAATGAATATTTTTCTCTGAAGGTGCTCGATTTCATCCAATTTCTATTGATTATGATTCTGTTTCTATGAAGTCCATTCTTAAAAAACATTCAACTTTAAATACAAACGCTACTCAGCCAGCTCTGATTGAT
>CAEFZX010009332.1:0-10566 GCA_903066825.1 Alfaro cultratus
ATAATATATTGTTTTTTTCCCCAGCATAATATTTGGGTATATTTGTTTCACTGTATAAATGTGAGGAGAACACAACGTTAGATGGTGCTCTTGGCGAAAATCCAAAACATGAAACACTGAACTTATAAATCAACTACGAGAGCTGCATTTTCTGCTCTAAATGTCATAAAAAGTAATTCAAGTGTTTAATTTTGATTTTATTGTTATTTCTGTCTAGTTTCAGGTTCTAATAAAAAGCAGCAGAGTGAGCCCTCTCTCAGTTTGCATCTGTCGGGTTTCGCGCGCGCGCGCGCACACACACACACACACACACACACACACACACACACACACACACACACACACACACCATCACACACACATTTTTCAAAGCTGATGTCACTGCGCTACCCGGCCAGGCCAGGCCGGTCCCTCCTCCTGTTTCTTTTTCTCTCCATCCCATCTCCATCATTCAACATGAACTCCATTCTTTGAAAAGTGAGAGCCAGACAGCAGGAATTGTGTGGCTGGGAGTTGATCCCTTCAAAATGTGGTTAAATCATTCACTGGTTTTCTTCTCCTGGCGTCCAGGAAGAAAGATCACCACATGGTACAAATAATACGTATGTCAATAGGATTATACGTATCTAGAAAGAGACTAACGTAATTTAGATGTGTGACTGAAAATACACATCTAAACACACACCTGTGGCTTGAAAGTCATAGAAACAACCACAAGTTTACTATTTGAAGCTAATATAAAGTCATCACATTTTTTAAATCTTTTGTTCGCATTCTAATAGAGTTCGCAAAAACATTTGAACTACATCTCACAGCAGCACAATTTACACTAGGACAACGCATGTGACTCAGATTTGTGTCTATTTAAAGGGGCAGCATTATGTACTTTTCAGGCACATATTGCCATTTTACAGCACAATTAATCAACTACTTCAGCTGTCACAAAAATACTTCATATGTCAAATATGACTTGAAAGAAATATGACTTTGCGATTTAATGGCTTCAAATTGGGTCTCTGTCTCTTTAAAAACTCCTACTCTTTCTGAAACTCAGCCTTCAGGAAGTCATCACAACATGGCTCCTCTATTAATTACCTTTAACAAAACTTTTTAATAGCATTTCACAGAGACGTAGCTCGTACAATGAGCTCAGCCAATGCACAGTTCCACCAGGTGTTTGCTAACTGCTGCTGGCTAGTCTGAAGGAGCTGAATGGGGGCTTCAGGGGAAATGGGTTCTCTGTGAGGCGGAAGCTTGGAAACTTCAGCTCTGAGAAGAACTATTATAGGGGAAGATATAGATAGTATAGGAGAGGCGATTTTAAGATTGTCGGGCGATATTGGATTACGCTATATAATGACAATCACATCAAGAAAGTTGCAATGCGCTTGATGTGTTTTTGCTAAAGCTGCTAATAGACCAGTTATATCTATATAGAAATATTTCAAGAGAGCATGCGCTCTACTGGCTGTGTAAAGCTGTGATAAAATTATGAGCATATTGAAAGGAAAATATGCTTTTCAAGACTTTACTGGTCAACCACTGAAAATACCACAGGATTTAAGAGACTTGATAAGAACGCTAAAGCAGTTGTAGCAAGGTTTGCATCACTATGAGAGATTATTCATAAAATACAAAGAGATGAGCAACTATGTCAAATCAGATAACCCTTTTTGATTAATGTTTCCTGCTGCTTTGTTTACAGATCTGCTAATGCCAGATGAATGAACCACTGTTTGTCCAATTTTCTGTGCAAGAAATTTCCAAAACACTACGTCTCATGACCGTCAGTCTTTTAGAAATGAATTTATTCATGGTAAGTGAAAGAGTTGTGACTCTGCTCTGGGTTGGTGACTCGTGATAAAGACGATCATCTAATCTCTGACCATGAATAAACCTTTTGTTGTAACCCATTTGACCCCGAGGCGACAATGAAATCCCCCTTTTGCCAGAAGCACACACAGGCACTGCACACTGTGCTTTTGGGAAACGTTCCAAATATGTAGACTTTTTAAACGTTGCATCCATGTTTCGGAGACGTTCTAAAAGGACAAGATAAGGAACGATTGAGTCATGGTGGGTCTTATGACCTTGCTCAATCGTCAACGCTTCTGGCAGGATTAACTCTTTAAATACCATATTCTAAATAATTTAAGGATAATTCAACTAAACAAAAAAAAGACATGGACCATCACTGACAACAATAAACAAAGTTAGATTTCTGCAGCAAATAGTGGGATCAATGGGTCACCAGCCCACCAAAACAACCACTGGAAAGTATCTACCATGACATGGTCTTGCCGTTTGCTAAGCTCTACTTGGACTGCATTTGAACTCTGAGAATGTTGATTTTTTTTTTTTTTTCTCAAACAAACTCAAATTGATTTCATGGTTTGCCATTCGTTTTTCATTTAAGTCTGTAAAATGTGCTGCACCCCTATATGTGAACTGCCAGATACACTAAAAAAACAAAAAGGAGAAAGAAGGTTGTGGCAAGGACTCGATATCTGACTGTGCAGCTAGTGGTGCTTTGAAGTTTTTGACAAAAGAACATCCAAATAAGCTACATTTCTTTTTTACATCCGTCTTTCTTTTAGTCTTTAATCAATAATTAAATCAAGTTTATTTGTATAGCTATACATCATAAAAACACAAAAATGCAAAGTTATAAAAACATCACAAAATCAAGATTCAAGAAAACCAGTAACAAACATTACATACTGCATAGAATCTGAATGCTGCTTCTGTGCATCACATGTTTAAGGTGGGAGGGTCTTAGCGCTGTCAATCATGCTTACGCACACCCCTGCAATCCTACTTGTTCCCTTCTATGCTACAGCTTCTTCCTGATAGCAGAGCTTGCTAAGAATGCTAACACTAATTAGCATGGCCACCGATGACAGCAGAGAAACAATTTTTCTAAAAGGGTTAAGTTATTTCTCTTCCGTTAGCACATTTAGCAGTGCGTACACAAACATAATTGACAGTGCTGAGACCCGCCTCCTGGCTCTGATTGGTTGTTTTAGACAGGGAGCGGCGCATTTTTTCAGATGGCAATAGTAGCTGTAGGAGCAGGTGGAGGAGCTTCATTTTTTCACAGATTATCTGACGCATAGTATCACGACATTAACAAATATAGAAAAAACATTTTATTTTTTTATTTATAGAAGTTACATACTGCTATACTCACCCTAGAGCCTCTCACTTCCTGTTCTGACCAAAACTACAGTACTTACTGTACCTGAGAAACTCAACATTTTCTATAGGAGTCCATCGTTGATACCAATTGTCCATCCAGCTTACCGAAACTCACCTGTCGGTCCAGATTTAACAAAAAACAATCAGCAAACCTCTTTTCGTATGGGAACAAATAAAATAAAAGCTCACCCTTTCCTTTACCTTCCACTACAAAAGCTAAAACAGAGCCTTCTCATTGACTGGTTTCACTGGTACAATAGGCAGACTGTTGTCATTGCATGCAAATGCACACACAGTCATTTGCAAATGAGACAAAAGAACTCTTTGGACTGACAGAGATGCAAACTCACCTTCCCGCACATCCTTCTTTTCCTGCTTGTCCCATAACACTGAGCATTGGTAAACAGCAAGATATCTAAAGTTAACAAATCTTCTCTCAAAAGTTGACAGAAGCTGCTTGATAAAAATAAAAATGAACACAAGTGTGAAGCAACAGCCTGTGTTTCTGATAGCGTGTCACATGTCAGAGGTTTAAATAGCTCTCGGTGGGAGATGGATGAGGAAGACGGTGATCTTTGGAAGCCATATGTTGTTTATCGTTTTGTAATTTGTGGAGATAAAAATCAGCATGACTGAAAAGAAAAATTATTACAGACTCTGCTTTGCTGCAGATCTCGAAAACTCAAGCCATTTCTCTAATCTGTGAAACACGTTAATGTTACTGGGAAAATTAGTCCAATCACCGTTTCTATGAACGATTATTAGAAGAACCAAAACCCGGACAACTGATACTACACACAAATAAGCTCAAATGGCAGTATTCACAACCAGTGGTTCCATATTTTGTCATTTTACAATGACAAATGTACTAGACCAGGAGAATTGGTCTTTTGTGACCAAGAAGTATGAGCTTAATGGGAATTTGACATTAGAGCAGATATTTGTTGACATATAAGAGCAAGAAAGAAAGAAAAATGTTGGATATTTTTTGTGGATTTTTTTGGTTTGTTTTTATCTCAAATTTCGTTGTTCATGTGACAATGACAATAAAATTTTATCTTATCTTATAATAAAACTGAACTATTAGGAATAAAGTCAAGTAAAGCTGAAATGCTAAGAAAAAAGTCAAAATTTTGTTTCATGACTGAAGTAAAAAAAAAAAAAAAGAGAACAAATTGGAAGTAAAATCTTAAACAATTTGCCAATGCTTTCCAGATATGTTTTTTAAAATATTATTATAAAGCATAAAGTTTCCTTGCTCATTTACACAAGGCTGCAGTGAGCCTTTGAGACAATATCATTTCACCTGTAATGTTGAGATACTTTTTCTCCTTTTTCCCTCATTATTTCCCACATTATGTTTGTCTTAACCCTCAAAACAGCATTGACACAAACAAAATCCTTTCTCCTCACTTTTTCCTCAGTGACCTGAATAAAAGATACTAATTAACTAGGAAAAATATATAATTGAAAGGCTGCACTGACAACACTAATATAATTAATTTAATCAAGGCTAACAAAGAAAAGAAGTCCACTCTCTGTTTCCGACAGAAAAAGTAATCCACCTTTTATTCCCCAAGAGCTGTAATGTGAACAAGGATTAATTAGGCAATAAAGTTCACTTGGATTAATAGCTACATTACCATGGCAACCCACCAAACTACCTGTGTAACTGAGAGTTGATCAAAAATTCAATCACAGTCCAAAGTTTTTCAGTGCAGATTCAGTGTAAAAATGATCAAATGTTGGAATTTTACTGATCAGACGTCACTTTGCTGAATCGTGTCTGCTTTTCGCACTGAAACACCGTTGGAGTTCATTTGTATTTCCTTCCTGAGGGTGTGGAAGTGTGCCTGTGTACTTCTGAGGCAGGAAGAAAAGAGCCAACTTTAATACTTAAAAAAAAAAGAAGCCTGTTTTGTTTTTGTGTAAAATTTTGTGTGCATGCAGCATCGCACTGTCTTCCTGATTTCCCAAGAGCAGATTAAAATAGGCGAGTTCTTGTTTTCCCATCACAAGACTGGTGTGTTTATTGGTGGGGAGATGAAAAGGACTACAGAGAGGAAGCCCCTCCAAGCAAAAACAAGTCGGAGGATTCAGCCGCTGAGAAGGAAAGGAAGGACGGAAGGAAAGGAAAAAGTAGGAGGCAAGGAGGAGAAAGATGGAGATAATTGGTAGAGAAATAGATGGAAGATGTTATGGAGGAGAGAGAAAGATCAGCCACTCCGGCGACAGACAAGGATTGTTGTGTCAGGGTGAGTGAATGTGCTTATTCAGATGCATGAATCAGGGGAAAAGGAAACAGTGAAAACAAGGAATCACTGAATTGATTGTTTGGAAGCTTTTATTCTCTTAAAACTAATATATTAGCTTGTGGAGTTTCCTTAGGTTTTACTGCCACTTAGGTTAAGCTGAGAATATTTCTAGCTGTCAATGTCAATTAATAGCTCCAAAACTTTTTTCATTTTCATTTTCACCATAAATACCCTTTACCTTGCCTTATGGATACTTTGATTTCCACATAGTAAAAACCCAACATTAAAGTTTTCTGTATGTGAAAGTAGAAATGAGGCAGAGAAATGTGAAGAGCTAGCATGTAGCTGAGCACACACTAGCTAGCATGTAGCTGAGCACACACGCAATAGGATGATACCACGGCTAATGCATAAGGCATGATGTGGGAATGTGTAATAATTATGCTTGGTAGAAGAATTTAATGGAATTGTAATGTGCTAGCTAACTAGCTAATTTTTCAGCAGATCTGAGACCGGAAGGGAAAAAAGGACAAATGTTGCCAACGTGTCCTGTTGGAATTCTAACTAGCTAGCTTACCAGCTAGCTAACGAGCTGGCTAACGAGGTAAATGACTAACTTTTTAGCAACTCATACTGGGAGGGAAAAAACCCCACAAATGTTGCCTTATCTCCTGTTGGGTTGCTTAAGCAGCTAGCATTAGCCCTAATGTCAAGACTGGGCAAAACAATGTATGAGAAGCCATTTTGACCAATTAGAAAATCTGAAATGACCACATATTGCTTATTTACACAAGGGATTTCTGTGACATATTTATGGCATCAAATAAACTTTCAAAAGTCTAAAATTTATGAAAACTGACCTTTTCTGAGTGCACTAGTATATAGGTAGCGTTGATCGCAGAAACTGAACAGGGAATTTTGAAGCATTTTAAGTGAAAGAATCCACTCATATTTAAACATATTGGTTAGTATTGTACCAATATAATCCTTTAGAAATAGGTTTCTATGGCGTGGTAACAGTTAAACATGTCTTTGGCTACATGTGCAACTCTTTGTGTCAGATAATTTACAGCTCCTTTGTCTCCTACCTGGTGCCTTTGAATGACCTCGGCAGCGGAAAAGAAGAGCGGAGCTTTAATCACTGTCATTACAGCAGACCGGGGCGCCCGACATCATTTTGAACCCAGACACAGGCAGCTCAGAGCCATAAATGACAAATGGTCCACATCTGCTCGCTGATGGCAATCTCAGCCACCTCCACCACCATTTAATGTCATGTGCTACTCTGCTGAATAGTAACATTACAAACACCGTGTCCATTAGCATAGAGAATACAAAAATTATTATCATCATGGGAACTTTAAAGATATCACAACCAGGAGTTGGTTAAACCATATTTAGAGGCAAATCGTTTATGAGAGAAAGTAAGCATGACAAGCCACATTATTAATGCACTTCAAACCTACAGTTCTCTCTTTATTTAGTAAAGAAAATATATATATTGCAAACATTTGAGATGTATGTACTATTTTTGTTGAAATCCTATCTATTTTGGTAGTTAGTACCAAAAAATTAAATGCGCCTGCATTTAATTCCTAAAAGGTTTAGGACTCCAAAGCGACCAACTTGAAGAACAACATAGACATCACTCAACAGTGCATTGTTTGCAAAAGTAAAAATGGATGTCATGTCGCTGTCTATGGATTAATTTGAAAGTTGTTGAGCAACGGGAGCCAATAGTATTGTCACAAGATCATAAAAAGACAAAGGAAGCTCAGTAAGACGAAGGCATAACTAGTAGCAATGACCTTTTGTTGAGCATTGGCTTCTTCTGATGCAGAATTACGATGGAGGTCTCAGATTAATGAGATTAAAGTTGGAGAACTTCCACCAATGAAGGTGGCACAAAGCGGATATTTTGGGGGTGAAAACATTGGAATTGGGTAATTGAGATTGCCATGAAAAAGTCGGATATGGGTTGGAAATGGTCAAAATAAATAGGATTTAGGTAGCATTGGCCTGTTTTGCAAACATAAGTAGCTTAAGAGTCAACCGGCTTACCTAGACCTGAGTTGTGTTTAAATTTAAAAAGTAAGCAGATTCAAGTCCTGGAAGATCAAGAAAGATGTTTAGGATCCTGAATTGAATCCCATCCGGTGGAGGAGGAATATTTTTTGTTTGGGGCCCCACTTAACAAAGACATGAGTGAAGGCGGTGACATCACAGGGCCATGAAACCACATTGCTCAGCCTCCCAGCAGAAGTCCGATAAAGATGTTATTGAGGCATGATGCCCTTGGGAGCGAACAGCTCCACAGCTGCATGGATAACAGGAGGGGGTGAGAAGGGAAGGAGCATTATGTTTACATATCTTCAAGGAGATTGGAGATATGCAGCCCTTCTAAGGCAACACGGGGAAAGTCAATTCAGATACAGAATGTCTTAGGTCGGGTAGATTACAAATTTCAATCTTTCCTAAAGTCTCTCCGATTCATCTCAGTTCATCCCAATTATCCAAATTAGTTTGGTCGTCCCACTGAGCCGAAACTAGCAACTTCTCCAAGATTGATTCCATCCAGTTAGTGAGTTTTAGAGTCCTCAGCTGGGCTGCGAGTCTCACCAAGACTCACATCCAACTTAGATCTCTGTCCACATCAACAGTCTGAGTGTTCGCTAGTTCGACCAAGTCCATCACAGATTTGTCGATGAGCAAGAAAATGCAAGCTCCAAACAGCAGAAATCCTGTTATCAAGAATAAATCCAGGGTGTATCCTGCCGGGTGTGTCCCCGCAGGACAAGAAGGCTCTCCTGTGCCCAGACTTCTCATCGAGAAAATTTTATCAATTGCATTGAGAGACTTGTTGACCAGATCCATAATTAGTAGATTCGGAGGATGTGCAAAGAAAGGCTCCAAAAATATAGAAAAAGACAGGACAAAAACAGAGCAAGCAGGGCAGACAAGGGCAGGGAGGGAGCAGAGGAAAAAAGCGTCCGCCTTCGCAGAGAGCAAGAGAGAAAAGGGAACAAGAGATGTGATTATCCATGTATTGAGTTGGTTATTTAAAAATGATCTGAAATCCTCTGCTGATTAGAACTTGTCTTTACTTAAAAAACATTGTCATTTTGACCTCATGTTGAAATTTTATGCCTCTTTCATGTCACTCAGTTCTCTCTCTAAGCAGAAAGTTTTTTTCTAATGAGTGTACTTTTTACATTTTGAACTAATGAGTCAGGCTCCAGTTTTCCTCTGGCTGATGTGATTCATTCATGGCTTTGTTTGCTCCCCAGATGAAACACTTTGGCCGTTTCCTGACGCCTGAATGCGTCCCGCTGCAGATGGTCGTGACTGCTCCGCACGGTCTGCTTATTGCATTTCGCCGAGCGGTGTGATGAGTAATGACTGAATAAACCAATGTGTTCTTATAATTGTCATACAGACAGAAGATGCTATATTAGAGGGTGTGTGAGAAACGCAATAATCTGAAAAGGAGAAATGCTCTGGGGTTTTTCTTTCATTACACAAAATTAGTTGCTGCGTCTTAAGGGAAAAGAGGTCTCGAAAATTCGTTACTGAGACTAACGACTGAAGACCTGACTTGGCCTTGGAGTCTGGGACTGGGGTTTTACTCTCAAAATGTATCTCATACAATCAAATGACGTTCTCTCTTGCTCATTAAATAGAGGAAAATCCCAAAATATTACAAAACAGCTTAAAAAAGGCCAAGAAGAAGAAATCCTTCAAAACTTAATGTAGTGCAATTTATAGTGATATATGGTATATAAACAAAGGGGGAAAAATATGCTAAGTTCATCATTTCACAACAAAATTAAAAGCTATTTATTGAATTCACCCAGAAATTCAATGTGAACAGGCGATAATCTCAGTCTTTGTTCATTGATCACAACCTTTACTTTGACATGGATTTAGGAAAAATGACTTGGGTTGATGCTTGCTTGTTTTGGGACATTTAGGGATTTTTGGCAAAAATGGGTAACCAAAGCTCAGTCCTACAAACAGTCAAGCATGATTTTCTTAGTATAACACAAGTCTTAGAAGTTAATTAACTATGCATGGGTAGGTATGCATAGTTACTAACTGACTATGCATACCTACCTAACAATGACCAACTGCCTTTGATTGTTGTCTTTCAGTCTGGTTTCTGTGCTCAACACATTATTTAAATGGCCTTTTGTCAAAGTGCTCAGAGACATCCACATAAATGTGTAGATGAACCATAATGCTGGTACTGTTGGACCTCAGTGAAGCATTGGACACTGTTGACCATGATATGTTGTTGACGGGTTGAACTCTGTGGGACCGTACTTGAATCGTTAAAATCTTACCTAAAATCTTACACAGCTTCTTTGTGTCAATAGATAACTTTTCATTGAAGCTCCACTTAATTAACTCTTAATATCTACATCCTCTTCCTACCTCAGACTACAACAAGTAACCACATTAGCCACCTAACTATGCAGATGACACACAGCTCTACATAAAATACAATAAAACTGCTGTTTAATTTTGTTTTGGAAAAGTTCTGCTGGAGTTTGGAGTTAAAGGACTCTGACCTCTGCCAGGAAGGTTTGGTTGCAGCGCCTCTGCCTGGTGAGAGTCCAGTAAAGGTTTTACAGATTTTTAAAAAGATGCGTCACCAGCAACAACAAACTGGATCTGGTTTGAATATGATGCAAACATTGGACTCTCTGTGTCCTGTTGGTATTAGAGTGCAGTAAGAATACAGGCAACAGGTTTCTCTGAGCAACCAAACACATCCAGTTTCTTTAGCAGTAATGTTTCTTATTTCATTATCTGATACTGTGGAGAGACCAGATGTTGGAGTTCAGAGATTTGGTGACTCAATCAGCTGTTCTGAACAGAAAACTGTTGTAAAGACGGTTCAGCTTTATTACTTTAACAGCCCTCCTCTTCATGGAACTAAAGTCTGATATTCCTCTCTCTTCTTCCTGCTCCAACTCACCTTGTAGCTGGGTGGAACCAACATCTGCTGAAGGTGAAAGCTGATTGGTTGAAGCCTCTCTGCTCTGACATGTGATTCATAGCTCAAAGCTCAAACTGGTTTCTGCTATCAGGAAGTGAAACTAACGCAGTC
>CAEFZX010009333.1:0-137774 GCA_903066825.1 Alfaro cultratus
TGTCTTATTTTTTTTTTATTTTTAATTTTTTCTTCAAATAAATTTATAATTTTTTTTTTTTTTTTTTGTTTTTTTTTTTTTTTTTTTTTTTTTTTTTTTTTTTACCTTGACCTAACTTGTTTTTCTTCTTTGATCCTATACCTCTGTCTCAGGTGTAGTCTTCAACATCTTCTGTCTGCTGTGGATGCCTTTTATGTCTTTGAGTTTAAATCTCGGCTTTTCTTTTCTCTCCTCCCTCCAGAGGAGTCTGCCACCCTGCCTGGTTGATCAAGGTGAAAGTGGCCCTTTTGTCTAAAGACGTTTGTTTGGTTTCCTCCTCTTCCTCGGCTGGTAGATAGGTTGGATGATAGCCAAGGATTATGGTGGCGTGTTTAGATTAGAGAACCCGGGGAAGTGTGTTCAGAGACTTTGTAGAGCGGTGGCGTTTTAAGGGAGTGGTTAGCAGGTATTGTTCATAAGTTCAGAGAACTTTTTTTTTTAATTTTTTTTTTATGTCCAAGACTCTTAACATATAACAATCTGGGGTGCTCTACATCTCTGTGATCTTTCAAACATGAAATAACAACCCTTTCTTTCAAACACGCTCCCTCCCTGTTATGTCTGAGAGAGGATTTTTATCGACCCCTCTGGGACCCAGAAACCAGTTGCAGCAAACAAATAGGGGTGGCTTGCATTAAGAGCTGAAACGACAGGGGATTCCCAAATCTTTTGAAAGCCCTGGACAAAAGTCTGTGTTGCCATGAGGCTACCCCCGCACCGCGTGAACCAAACTCAAAACATTGCGTTCCCATAAGCAGTGGTCAGCTCTGACGTGTGTTCATACTGTCTCATGTATTTTGTTTTACTGAATGCAGGTGTGTTATTGAGCAAGATTTTGGCAGAACGTTTCGGGTTTACTGCAAAAATCAAGCTGGAGGGCAGTACTTCCCACATGTTAAATGACTGACAAATAATTCTCGTAAGCAAGGTGTCTTCTGTTTACTTTAAAGGTGTCTTTTTTTTTTTTTTTTTTTGGAGTTATGCCTAGTCTTGAAAAACCCTGTATTGATATCTGTCTGTGAATAATCAAAGGAAACCCCCGCATTATCATAATCCCCCCACAACTCCACCCTGGCCCCTCCTTTTCAGCTGGGTGACAAATCCACACTGTTTCCCACCCACGTACCTCCACCTCACTCACATGAGGCACCGCCCACACATGAATTTCATGCCCCTTCACAGAACCTGCCCTGGCAGCCAATACAGCTGTGCTTATCAAACACTGTGTCTCAATTCAGAGGCTGCAGGGGGAAGTGCAGGTTTCAGTGGCTGTTTTGATACAGATGATAGTGGGTTATGGTTCGTATGTGGAGGCGTTTGAGATGTGCGACAGGGGAATTCAGAATGGCTCGAAAGCCTGCTCGATGACGTTATCTATTGTTGACTGAGATGAGCTCTGCTTTAATCTTTCTGCTTTCTAACTCTAGTCACAACAGAATGGGTAAAAAATAAAACAATTAGACTGTTGGAAAGACATATCAAAATACCTTCAAGACTGAGAAACCCTTCTGTAGAGAGACCATAACCTATACTTATTAGTTTAGTGAAATTTTCTACAGAATCTTTAGAAAGATTCTTTTGTGTCAAGTTTGTGTGAAAATGTTATGGATCTGAATATTCTATTTCCTTCACTATTAACATATTTATTTATTTTTTTATTGTAACTGCCAGCCAAATTTGAATTTTTTTGTCCTTTAAATATTTGATTGAAATGATTTAGCCAGATGTGAAAATATATTGTCCCGCCTCTCCCCCACCCCTTTTAAAATTTACCTTACTTTTTTTTTGGTTCAGTTTTACAACTTACTGCCAGACATGTTTATTGCCATTACTGCATAAAGAAGAAACCACCTAAATTAAACCAATTATGTAAAATAGTCTAAACCAGTGTTTTCCAGTGTTTCCCATTCTTTGCCCTTAAAGCTCACTTTAAGGGCAAAGTGAGCCCTTAAAGTGGGCTCACTTTCACAAGCAGGGAATTGTTTTAGGTAATTCCCTGCTGTAGGCCACCTTATGTCAATTGATGGCTGATTAACAAGCTTTTACTGAACTTCAATAATCTGAATCAGATGTGTTTAAAGCAGGGAAAGATATAAAATACTGGTACTTAGCACTAGGCAAAACATTAGGCCTAGTGCTAAAAGTATTCCAGAACATATAAGAAGTAAAATCGTTGACATATATCGGTCTGCAAAGGGTTGCACAACCATTTCTGAGACTTTGGGACCAAAGTGTGAACCTTACCAGGAATTGCTTACCAAACGTACCTGGAAAGAGCAGTAGTGACTTACACATAAGGTCACAAAAGGATCTAATCCCTCATTGCCTCACTTGATGTTGGTTCATGATTCAACAGGAAAAAAGGCACTGAGCAAAATGCTATCTATGGGTGAGTCCCGAATAGAAAACCACTGCTGACCAAAAAGCACATAAAGATCTGTTTCATATCTTCCAAAGAAATGTCTTTATGATTCCCATGACTTTTGTCAAGATATTCTGTGGATCAATGAGACAAAGTGGAGCTTTTTGGAATGTGTATATTACATGATGTATAAAACTAGTACAGCATGTCAGAAAAAGACTTGTACTGGAACATGGTGGTGGAGCTCTGTTGGTCTTGGGCTGCTCTGCCTCTTCAAGAACTGGAGGGTTTGCTATAATTGCCTTCCCACTCTCCAAAGGAAAAAAAAACACACCAGATTAAATTTTAGAGTAACCTAGTCAGAAGTCTGTGCTTTTTTTTTTTGACATAATAAATGCAATCTTATATTTGAAACTGCTTTTGTAGTTACTCTGATTATCACTCTGTGGTATATAGAAAAAGTTTGTCAAAAAAAAAGCAAAGAACAGTAGAAGTCTTTTGGGGCGGAAATACATTTTCATGTATTGCACTCCATCAATAGTATGTTTACTTATTCAGTCGTGGATGGGAAAAAGCATTCACTTGCTTCTTGCAGTATCATAAATGTGTGTTTATTTACCCATTAGTTACTGGATTCTTATGTCAGCCTGTGAGTCCGAACTGCTGCCAGTTATACACAGTTTGGTGAAAACTTGCGGTCTTCGTAAATGACATTTGGCTCTGCTTAGCTGAAAGAACATGTCGTCTTGGCCAACAGTAGAGTACCACTTAACCACAGGGTGTGTGTATGTGTCAGCTAAAAGCCTTTTTTTATACATAGGCATCCTTCCATTTAAATACTGTTATCAATAATGTTATGGCTTGGAGGAAGCCCACTAATTACATTACAACTGCTGTAGCCTTCTTTTTCAATTTTATTAAAACCTTGTGCTAATTTTCGGCCTACTCTGCTTTGCCTTGCTGAAGTTTTGGTGGACTTGACTGACTGAAAGCAACATTTACTTGTAGGTCTTCTTGTTTGTCCAAATACTGAACATGCAGAATCAGAATTTAAGTTTTTCAGGATTTTCTTTCAGAGCTTATTCCTGGCAAGTGATAATAACCAATTTACGGTACCTTTGAAAGAGTGTATTGTAGTTCACAAAACAATAAGAAGCCTTGTGTGTCATTGGTTCCTCTTATGTGTTCTACTTCTTGAACAAGGTTTCATAAGCCTGATAAACTGTTTTGGTTTATTTGTAATAGAAGATTCACATTATTTATAGCATAATGAAAACGTATTTTTTTAAAAAGTTGTTCTCAAAAGAGTAAGAATATTTGTAATAAACAAAACAAGTAAATATGTTTATAATCCAAAACAATCCAGAATGGTTTAAATATAGGCTTTACATTTAGTATAGAAATACTTTTTTAAAATGGATTCAAGCAAAGTTTTTCCCATTGTTATTGGCCCCTTCAGAGATTCCCAGAAAACGATCATCAAACTGGGAAAACACCTGATTTTTAACATTCCTCACTATTGTATTGTGTCATGTTAACCTCATGGTTACATCTGCGCTTTTCGGCAGCATGAGGGGAAATTAAAGCCTCTGTATTTACTGTAATCACAGGCAATTTTTTTCTGCCCTTTAATGTAACACAGAGTAAGACTTGTTTTCCTATTTACGTTATGATCTCAGTTCTACTCATGAGTTATTAGCTGTCACTCTGAAGGAATTTCAACTTTTTTCCCAACATGTTTTGTTTACAGTCTGAGGAGATATTCACCTAATAGCTCCTGAAGTGTTTCAAATACACATATTACAAGCAACTTGACCATCTTATTCCATACAGTCACTTGTCACTGTTGTGTAAATGTGACAACAGAAGTCTCTGAAATTCACTGCGCATCAACAGTAACATTCAGTAACGTGTATTTTTGACATGCTTGTCAAAAATTCTCAACATTCAATACAATTCAATGCAACCCTCTTACTAAGTTTTGAATTTATTTAATCAGTATTTAACTCAGACAATAAATAAAAGATTTTGAAATGCACTATTAGTGATTTTTGTGACTGATTTTAGATTTCTGTTATACAGAAATCTAAAATCAATTTTAGCTGTTCTTAAGTGTCTCTTAAACAACTAAATTATAGCAAATGGTATTCAGGATATTTTTTGTACTTGCTAAAAAAATTACAAAACGTATCTGTCTTCACAATAGCCTGTTCAGTCACTTTTCAATTCAGACAAATTGACCTGAGGCATGCAGAAGGATATAGTTTTTTTTTGTTTATTTATTTATTTTTGGAAATGTACATTTCTGACAGACATTGCACTGAATGTTTCAACAAAATAATTTTTGAAAACATCTGCAACACCAAAACTCTTGATGATAATTTGTTTTAAACATATTTGAAAGGTTGATCTAGTGGGATTTTGCAGAGTTTCTGGTTACTGGGACAATTACAGGATCACACTAGAAAGCTAGAAAGTTGATAAGAGGTAAAATTTTTCAACCGGTGCAAATGTTTTTGCATAGGTCAAAAATGTTTTTAGGTTGAAAAAGGTGCTGTTTGCACATTTCCTTTAGACTTAGTTGAATATTTAAATATTTATGTTTTATGCCGAGTTAAACTCATAGGTCCAGATTTTTACCTGACCTGATCTGAACATTTAGAGCCACATAAAGACAATTACAAAGTCGGCCTTCTATCACTTGAAGAACATTTCTAGGATTAGGGAACTAATGTCTCAGTGAGATCTAGAGGAACTCATCCATGCATTTATCTTTAGTTGCATCAATTACTGCAACAGTACGGAAGAGGATTAGGGCCACCGGAATTTTTTTTTTTTTTAAATTCTGACTTTAAAGTCAGAATTCTGACTTTAATCTCAGAATTCTTTTTTTTTTTCTTTTTTTCGGTGGCCCTAATCCTCTTCCGTACAACAGCGTCTTCACAGGTCTGCCTAAAAAATCAGACAGCTGCAGCTGATTCAGAACGCTACTGCTCATGTTTTCACTAAAACCAGGAAGTTAGAGCACATAACACCAGTTTTAAAGTCGCTACACTGGCTCACTGTATCTCAGAATAAACCAAAAAATACTCTTGCTAGTTTATAAGTCACTGAACGGCTTAGCACCACAATACATTAAAGTTATGCTGTCGTCATAGCAACCTTCCAAACCTCTTAGGTCTTCTGGTTCTGGTCTGCAGAACCAAACACGGAGAAGCAGCATTCAGCTTCTATGCACCAGAAATCTGTAACAAACTACCAGAAAACTGAAAAACAGCCAAAATACTGATTTCCTTTAAATCTAGACTAAAAACCCACCTGTTTAGAGCTGCTTTTGGAACATAATCATGAAACATTAATCAATAACCTGATGTGTAATGATGACCAAATATAATGTTGATTTTTGTCTTCTATGACTTTGTATTTTTGTGTTTTTATGATGTAATGCACTTTAAAATGCATTGTTGCTGAAAGGTGCTATACAACTAAAATTTGATTTGATTGGATAGAGATAATGACTTTAAACCCTTGTTGCTACCTTCTTATCTGCTTGACTGAAAACACTCTTTAGTAGCAAAGTCATCTTAACCGTCCCCAAATTTCACAAATATTTAGATTCATGACAACTCAACTGTTCTGATGGTGCAGACGTTAATTTTGCAATCTGGAACTTAGATGAATCTTTTTTTTTTTTTTTCCCCCAAGCATTTTTCTCGTGTTTCAAGAACAGTCTAAAGTGGTTTTACTGTGAGTGTGAGACTGAGTGATTCATATGGAGGTGGTTATTGGGATGACCTATAGGAATATATATTTGACTGAAAATGTTGTGTAAGATGTTGTGGGTGTTGCATACTGTAGATTTCCCCCGTTTCTCATAGTGAGATTGTAATACACCTACTCCACCTACATCTAGTCAAGTCCTGAATGTAAGTGAAGAGTATGAAACATCTGCCAGAAAGGCAGTGTGTGTGTGTGAGCTAGAGAAAGTGTCTTCTCACCTCTTATCAGTGAAGCAGGATCACACCTTTTACTTTTTGTGCTTTCTGTCCACCTTTACTCCAGTGTCTCAGGATTTTGCTCATTTTACAAGCTTTTCTTCACCTTAATGAGCTCATTTTTATTTATTTCCTGTTCTTTTCAAGTCTACAAAGGTTTTCAGTAACATTAGCCCACAGTATTTGGATCCAAGTCACTTTTAGTCAGATCACAGGGTAACGCAGAAACACACAGTTCAAACCACCACGCACACAAACACCCCTACTCACACTCATAATGGTAGATTAAATAGATCAGTTAATGTAACAGTCATATTTTTTTTTTGTTTATTTTGTATTTACTGTGGGAGGAAGTCAGAGGACACATGCATGGAGAAAACATTAGAACTTCATGCAGAAAGACCTTTGGCTGGGATTTGAACCCAGGAACTTTTTTGCTGCGAGGCAAAATGACACCTTGTAGCCTAAAATGAGCTAATATAACTCAATAGATCCTTTATTATTTTTCATGCTCGTATTCTGATTTCACAGGTACTTTATATTTTCAAGTATCTAAGTTTTATGTGTTGCTGCTACAAAGGTTTTCATAATGCAAAAAGCAAGCAGTTCTGGTGACGGGAAAAATCTTAACATGTGACTGTTGAAAGAAAATACTGCAGCCATTGTTTTCAGTAGGATTATCATCATGCAGACACAAAATCAAATCCATAATTTTGATTTAGCATATAAGTTGTAATTTACACTTTTGCTGAAAATATTTGTTCCAAATAAGATTTTACAGTTCTTAATGAGTTTTACTGTTGGCACAATGCTCCAGCCGCACTGTACCACCTTTTTGTTTTGCAACATCTTTATGGTTGCATCTTGGTGGTTAGCGTCTTTCCACTACCACCAACAGCTCAGCTCTTGTCTGCATTTTTTTGTTGTTGTTGCTTAGGAATGCTGCAGAAATAATTTACTTTAATTTACTTTAAAGAGTTGAATTATTTTCTTCATGCATATCCTTTTTTCAGCAAAAATGCTCAGTTTCTTTACATCTTGTACTCCTCAGCCTCTGATTTATCAAAATTGATATAGGATGGGAAAATCAGCTACCTTTATTATGTTATGTTATTAACAGCAAATTCTGCATAACACATGGTGTTTAATTTCATCAGCCTAAGTTTGGCGTTTCTTAATTTACCCTCTTTCCATTGCATATGCAACCTTACTACATTTACCATATTTTCTGTGCAGTATGATTGTATAATATTGCATGAAAAACTTACAAATGCAGAGTTATTTTGTAATACAGTATCTGCTGAGAGGTAATAAATTAAAAGAAAATCCAAAATAGTGCAAACACTATTAGGATTCTTTGGTTTTTTATTACAGTTTCATTCAGAACATGTATTTCTGATACCCAAGAGTACTTGTTAGCTCATTTTCTGAGAGGAAAATCTGCAAAGAGGTTGTATTAGATATTTGATGCAAGGTTTGTGCAGATTTCATCTTGTCAGTTTCCCAGCAGGTGTTGGGTGGAGCTATTTCTCAGACCGTCGGTTAACACGCAGCCTCAACCGTCCTCTTGATATTACGTGGAACTGAAATGTCATGTACCTGGTGGGTTGTACTGCTGGTGCTTATGTATATGTATATATAGGTTATTATATTTATTGGTGTGTGTGTGTGTGTGTTCATGCATTTGTGAGGGTGTTTAGGAGTCGTTGACGGGAAAGGGCCCTTTATTATTCGTCCTTGTCACGCACATGCAGTGTTTCACCTATTCTACAGAAATGAGAACCAGATGCTGCCACGCCACGTTCCACATCCAATTACTTACTTACTTTAAAGTATTACTTTCAAATTAAAATCTAACATAAAGGTAAAAAGTATTTTTGCCTTTTGAGAAACTTTCTTGCTTAACAGCTGTATAAAACAATTTTTGTCTGTTTTTGTGAGCCCAGTTCCTGCAAAAATATTTGGTCTTAATCACAAATAGTTCTAGAGGTAAATTATTATTGGGAAGTAACAATAATTTTTCATTTTTCATTTTAAACCAAAGTACATGCAAGAAATAAATGGCATCGCCTTAGCCACATACCTGCATATTTTCACTAAAGATATGTAAAAATATCATTAGATAATTTCAAGTATTTTTTAAAATGTTGATACTCAAGTTGGGAACACTAATAGCCCTTCTAATATAAAATATTCATAAACTTATATTGTATTTAGATGTTGCAATTTTTGGACATCATACCAGCTCTTCAGGTATAGAAGATTTGTTTTACAAGATGTACAGTTAGTTAAGTTTTAAGGAAGTGTGTTCAAGTACAGAAAAGTAGCTAATAATATAATGGAACAACAGTCTTTAAATTCTTGCAAAGTCTAAAGTTAGAAATGACAGGATTAAAAAACATGTTTCCTAGATTTGTGTATTTTTTGTCTGACACCAAATTCCTCCAGTGACTTAAAGCTGTTTACTTTTTATTGTCTTTATGCTTTTTAATTACCAACTACTTATGATGAAGAATAAAATGTGTTGAAAGGTTGTGAGAGATCATTGGACTTCACAGGAAAAGCTCAAACGATTCATACAACAATGCTCCGAGCAAGTTTTTTTTTTTTTTTATTCTTCCTCTCACATTTGCTTATTGTTACCTGCAAAATAAAAGTGCAACATGTCAAAGCATAATGCATTTGGTTTATCTTCTTTGATTTGGTCAACTTCCTGGGGGGTTAGGGGGGTGCTTTAGATTTTTTTTTTTTTTTTTTCAACAGTTGTCGATTAAAGGTTTTCAGATATCTGAATGTCTCTACATGGTCAAATATCGTGTCTGCAAATCACACGTCTTCAGTGGGTTCAGTAAAATCGTTTCTCGTAACAAACGTTTTCGGTCACGGCCTTTCAGCAGCGGGTGGTATCAGTTACAGGAGGCTAGCGCATCCGGACACAAGCCTGTGCTTGCATACCACACATTGTCAGAATGAAAGGTAAAAATTCAAATCCTGCTGCCAGTGCATTCAAAAACAATCAACTGTCACTTTATGTTCTTCATAACTGAAAGCACAGTCATAGTCACTTTGGTACTTTCTCTCTTCTTCCTCTGTCTCATCTACCACAGAAGTGGTATTACTGTTTTGTCTGATGTGGTCTGTCTCACCTCATGTAACAATTTCTTTTTTCTGCACAGTTCTTTCCTCAAGTTTTGTCTTTATCTTTTTTTAATCAGACCATCTTTTATTTTTTTTCCCTTGTTACGTCCACCAGGCTCATTTGGTGGGGTAACATTAAAGGAGACCACACAAGGATTTACTTATTAAATGAAAATTTAATTTATTAAATTATAGTAAAGAAACAAAACCTGAAAAAGGAATAAATGAAATGAGAAACCAAAATGGATTAATGCAAAACCTATAACTAATCAGAAATAAGCAAATGCAAACAAACCTAACAAAACCCAACCATAAGATACAAACCAAACCAAATGGGGATCTGAGGAGGGAGAGGGAAAAGCCTCCTCTCTGCTGCTTGTATAGCAACTTTTAAAGCAGATGAACACCAATCAGGGTAAAACAGAACACCTGCAGAAGGCCTGCCTCCAGAACCCTGCAAGGAAAAAGGGCAGAAACCCACTGCAGCCCTAACACCCTTTACAAGTCATTCCTTCTTCCATTACTTGCACTCTTCTTTCCCTCTCACATCTTCTTAACTTACTGATTTTCTCCTCTGTCCATGACTATTCATTTTCACCCTCTTTAATTTGTTGTTCTCTCCAGCTCTTTTCCTCAGTTTTTGCGTTTGTTTTCTACCTCTTCTTACTTCCAGTTTTGTACTGTTTTCAGTTTAGTCATTTTCTCCTTTCTGTTTATGTTGAAGAGTGCTGTATCCAGGAGACTGTCGCCTATTAGCAGTTTAGTATTTGTGATTCACCTAATTGTGTGGAACGCAACTCCAAATTATTCCCATGAAATTCACTTATTCACAGATTTTTTTCTATATAACATGTCTAAGAAACTGCACCTTTAAGAGAGAAGCTGAAATATCTAAGCACAATGCTACTTGGAGATGCTGTCAATAGTGTGTCATAGCATGATGGTACCACCACCATGCTTGACAGTTGTGTCAGTGTTGGATGGGACACCCATTAACCATCTTAATTTTTTCTTCTGTCCAAATAAAGGAATATCCTATTTTCTCT
The DNA here is from genome assembly GCA_903066825.1 of Alfaro cultratus. NCBI lineage: Eukaryota > Metazoa > Chordata > Actinopteri > Cyprinodontiformes > Poeciliidae > Alfaro > Alfaro cultratus. Next base: position 10,581 of record CAEFZX010009333.1, read on the forward strand.
GGTGAAACAAATATGTTTTATGCTGACAAAAAGTAACTACCACCTGCAGTCAATCCACACCATTTAATTAAATTAAAATTCAAAATTACTTAATTTCCTTTTGGAAATTAATATGCTGTTCATTGGTAGATGATGCAAATATGTGAACTTCTCACTGGAGCTATCAATGAGCCTGAGTGTTTACGATATGAATACCTTTCCTTTCTCCTTCCAGGTGAGCAGAAGCGCTATCAGGTCTTGATCCATGGCATCGAGCCGTTACTGGAAACTCCTCTGCAGTGGCTCAGCGAACATCTGAGTCATCCTGACAACTTCCTGCACATTTGTGTCGTCCCTGTGCCCACTGATTGAGGCCGCGGCTCTGCACCTTGTCATCCCAAGACTCATCAGCCAATCACCTGCCAGCTGGATAACCTCAGACATGGTAGAACTTCACTGTGGAAACTTGGAGCTAACAGACATTAAAGGAGAAGGATCATATTGTTAATCACGCATATGAACAAGATCTCCTTTATTTGGTTGCATTTCCATCTGGTCACTTCTACTACTACTCCTCTCTCAGAAATTTCACTAAGGATGAAAGGAACTTTTCTTGTTTGAGGAGCATCTCTTTAAGACACAGGTGTCAAACTCCAGTCCTGGAGGGCCACTGCCCTGCAGCTTTTAGATGTGCCTCTGCTGCACCACACCTGAATAGAATAATTAGGTCATTAGCAGGGCTCTGGAGAACTTAGCTACACAAGAAGGAGGTAATTAAGCCTTTCTATTCCAGTGTTTTGTCCCTGTGGCACATCTAAAAACTGCAGGACACCGGCACTTGAAGACTGGAATTTGACACCCCTGCTTTAAGAGAAGAGATTGCTTCTTCTTTTTCTGTATTTCTGTTTCATATATTCTCCAAGTAACCAAATATATACACTGGAGGTGAACATTTTTTAAATTTTCATCTTCCTCCTCATTTAAAAGACTGTCTTCGAGACAGGGAGGCTGTTCTGGGCATTGAGGGGGAGGATGTGGTGTCAGGTTCTGCTGAAGTTGCCTTAGTTATTTACCGTCATGCATCATGACTTAGATGGTGTTGATGAGTTTACATCACAGTCTAGAAAGTTGTTCACCTTTTTAAGAATACTAATAAAACTGCAATATTTCACCAAAAATAAAAATAGAATCTTGACCAGTGATTGGTGATTGGTTGTGGAAGTTTTACAGCATTCACAGGAATTTGGTTGGACCAAACTCTTCCTGCAACTGCTGAGTTCAACATCTAATTCTGAGCTATCCGAAGATGCAACAAAATAACAAAAAACATCTAAATTGTTATACTATAGCATTATTCCTAACTTAACATTAAGATGTTAATTTAACTTTTAAAAATATATATTTTAATTTTTCTTCATGTTCAGCTGCAAATTTGAAATTTATAAACCTGTCATTATTAAACCAAAAGGTTAAACTAAATCTGATTTGTGTTTTACAATGTCTGCAAAGATGGAAGGAGATGCAACATTTTCACATGGTGTCATCAGAGTCGTCAAGTGGTTAATGAGCTTCAATGATTATGTTTGGAGGTCTCCGGGAAAACAATCCACACATCTTAAATTGCAGGTGTTGATTTCTCGCCATCAGTACAACGTTCAGCTTGGTTTTATAGTCTGTTTCGTGAGACTTGGCCCAAACTTCTTCGATCCACAGCCAAGCTTAAATGGGCATCTGGTTTTGTTAAAACTTAAAGAGCTGAGCGTGAATGATGTGATTGTTAGCTTTAGGTGGGCAACTTTCTGGGACCATTTAATGCATATTTCTTATTTAACATATTTAAGTTGTAGACACACAACTATAGCAATATCAAACAAGATGCTCAAGCCATTGGATTAGTCCATCAAACACTTTGCATCCTAGAAAAATCTAACAAAAATCGAACTGTTTTTGATTGCTTGTACAAATTTTGCCTAAATACTTCAGGCTTGGATTGCCAAACAGCTTTTCAATCAGACATTTATAGAGACACAAACATGTGTCTCTATTTAATTTATGCATTAAATGTAGCATTTAGCTTTACATCTTGTGTAGACAGAAAGCAATTTGATTTTGTTTCAGCCTTTTCAACTACATATAGCTCTCAAGGATCAAATTTGCGGTTCAGTATTTGTTTTTGTTTCTGAAATTTACAGATTTTTTCTTTGCATATCTAAAATATTCAAATACAAGAAAATGAAGAAAAAAGTCACAATTCAAGCATAGAGCAGTACTAACAGCATTAGTACTGTTGCTTTACATTGCTGCCAAATTATCTGAAACAAGGAGGCCACTGCATGTTCCCCTTCATTACAAGAAAGACAAATTTGGCTTTTTGGGCATGTTAGTGATGCAAAGAATATCTATGCCTAAGGGATGAAAATAGGAGGAGTGCCACCCAACACTCATCCTACAATTGCCAAGCTAATAGTGAGGACACTAATGAAGCAGATGGTCCCAAAAACAAAATGTCAAAAAGAATTATTGTTGTGCACAATAAGCACTTTAAAACTATATTATTATACTTGTGTTAATTCTATATTTTATCTTAAGTCAACTAAAATTGCTTAAAGTAAATGTTATAACATATCTGATCAATTTAATTAGCGTTGAAACTGCTTACTTGGTCCAATTTTTTCACAAGGTAATTGAAAGTGCTTTACAGAAAAATAAACAAAGGTGAAGAAAATGACATTAAATACAATAAACACACTATAGGAATAGTGGTAAAGTTTAAGCATCACTTATAGAAACATAAAACTACACAAAAGCTAACTTGAAACCTAGAAGTAGGTAAGAAATTATAAAAAAAAAAGCCTACTGAGCATTAATTGGAGAGCTGCAGCAAGCAATGTTTTCAGTTCTTTATGAAGGTAGGCAAACTCTTCTGAAATAAGAGCAATTAGATCTTGTGTAGCATTTTTGATTTAAATATAAACACTCTAACATGGAAAGTTATTATTCTGAGAATGTCATAATGTTAAACTATTTTTTGTGAAACAACCTTAACCTTTATAATACATGAAAATGTCAAGCTTCTTTCTAAGTGTTTTTTTGTTTGTTTGTTTTTTTCTAAAAATGTTGCACACTTATGTTTCAGGTTCTAATCTTGTTTCTATTTACAAAAAAAAACGTTCTGGTACATCTTGAAGAGGAATATCTGCAACATTGAGGCTTAATGATTAGTGAAACATGAATTTTTATTATGATTTTAGAGAAACTTTCCCCCTGCTTTCTCTTTTTGCTTTATTCATCTTTTAAAGCATATCTCCCCCTCTGATGTGTTTTACTGCTGACACTCACCCTCCCTCTCGCTCTTCATCTCTCCTGGTTAATTATCTGCTGGCATCCACTCGCTGCTAATGAGACCGCTAAACTGTCCAGACAGGCCCGGGGCTGCTCTGTCACTGTGTGCGCTTTCAGGGAGTCGAACTCTGCAGTGTGAGTATGTGTACATAATTACAGACATCAGTTATAGCCCCCTGCAGGTGTGTGAGTGCAGATTCAGATGTCTACACACACATAGATGCTTGTCTATTGTCACAATGCCAGTCTGCTAATTTAAAGTGTATGTTGTGTGAGTGATGTCACACATCATGTCATCACTTCAGGCTTCCTCATTGCTGTTTCTGCCGCCAAGAATGATTGGACCGTGGTTTTTATGGTGTTGAGTCAAAAAGCCGCCATTCGCGTGGGGTAACGTGTCTGTTTTTGTGTGTGAAAATGTGTTTTGTATACTATGCAATCTGGGGCCGGAGACGTAGTGATGAACGGTCTGACACACACTTTAATGGGATTTCCCGGCCCGTCATCCATCCCCCACACTGTAAGGCACACCGAGGCAGAAGAGGCTCTGAAAATAAAAGCCGAGCAGGAGTGTGTTGCTTCATGAGGGGCGGAGAAGGAATGAGTTAAATTGCTTGCAGAAATCTATTTCCATCTCAATTAGAGATGCTTTTGACCTGAATCAGAACTGATAGCATAATTCCTCCTCATTCTGTCCAGATCGTCTAGACAAGTTCTGACCAAGTTTTGTTGTAAATATTTTTAAAAGGGGCTCAAAAGCTTTACCTGAAGCAGTCGTAGAAGTTTATTATAGCCAAAACACTCAGTTTCACGTTCCTTGTAAGTCAACACCTGGGTTACGATCCCCCATCATGGTGGTTTCAAATGTCTAAGAGCCATTGCACACCCGAAAGTCTTAACTAAGGTTCATAGTTTTGTTTTGTTTTTTCTTTAATTGTGAAAGAATGTGATACTGTCACTAATGACATAGCTATTTTGGCAAAAATTACCTTAAATTTAATATCATTAGACCGGTTACAAAAAAAAAAGTTGCTGGATGATAAATTGACCCAATAACTATTCCGGTAAACCATAGTAATGCGAGACCATTTTCAAGTGATATATGTATAATGGCTTAATTATTTAAGTTTGGCCTCTGAAAGACCAATAAACTTTAGTTTTGTAAAGAACACTTAACACAGGAACTCAAACATATTTTAAATATTCAAAGTAAATCACAACCAGAAATGATAAAACAGAAATAAAAATCACACACAACCAAAACCGAAAATAAATTGGTTGTCTCTATAAACAAAATTGCTATTCAAAAATATCTATCATAAAAATGGAAAGTATCAATCTTACTTTAATTGATTATGTTAATTAATTGTGACAGAATTAAATTTCATTATCGTTGAGATGGCACTATAGCATTTTTCTTATACAATTCCTGGGATGATAGAGCTGTCATCTTGGAATCCAGAAGTTGTTTTTTTTATTATTATTATTAATTATTTTTTCATTTTATTTTCCTCCTTCCTCCTTCCTGCCACATGTTAAAGTCCCCTTGGGCAAAACACGTAATTCCAAATTGTCTACCAATCTATGCGTCACTGTGTGAATGCACGTGTTTGTCAGGGCGATCTGATGTAAAGTTCTTTGATTGGTTGGTTTGACTAGAAAAGTGCTAAATAAATTGAGTCCATTTAAAAGTCAGCACAATATGAATTGAACATATTCAACCTAAATCTCAATCTCTGAAGTTGAATTAAAAGTGATTAGTTCCATGGGTCATACACACTCCCAGCTAACAATAATATTTAACATTTTATTTTCTTTAGTTTATTATACCATCTCCAGCAGTTCAGAAATGCAAAAACAGGCAAGTTTACTAACTTTTGCCGTAATTACCAACCAGTCTATTTAGAGATTTAAATCACGGCCACATTTTATATCCACGCTCTCATTTTGTCCCGTCTTCCTTCAGATTTATACCTTATAAACAAACTACTTCAAACTATGTATTTTAATTGTCCTCTATTGATGGTTAAGCAGTTTTTCAATGGAATATGGAAATAAATCAGTAGAAAATACTAAGTTCTTAAACATAGTTTAATTTCATTCTATTTAGTCATACACCTAATTTCCACTGATAGTGTTTTTGTATCATTTGAGCCATTTTTCCTGTGACAGATGTGGACCACTGATGAAACCAAAAAGAATTTTGTGATATAAATATTTATTGGTCATACTATAACAATTCCTTGCTTATGAAATTATAAAATAAATAAATGTAACTCGACACAGCTCAGCATAGCTTTTCACTAGAATTGTTTGGGTTTTTTTCTAGTTTTAGCTGAATTAGCATAGTTAGTCCATACATTTAAGATTTATATTTTAAATTATCTTTTTATTCAACCTACAAGTGTTATTCTGATAGGAAATTAGATGGAGCTCTCAAAAAAATTATGTTGAGAGTTTAAAAATATATATTTTATTTTCATTGTAATGTATCAAAAATGTATACCTCAATAATGACTGGAAAAAGATTTATTTGTACTACAGAAACTCTTATCACTGACCAGCTTTTTGCACATTTTCACTGGTACTTGATGAGTTTCAAGAGTTTGAGTTTGGAAGGCCTCTTTACCATCACCCTAATCTTTAGCTCCATTCACAGATTATCTTCAAGACAATCAGGATTTTTATCCTCTATCAAATGTTAATTTTACTTTCAATCAGGCAAGACACATTGATAGGTAGTTAAAAAACTAAGTTAATAAAAAATTATCTCAGATTTGTTATAAACCACTCTAAATAGTTGACACCTAAGCAAAATGAAAATAAACTTATGTTAAAAAAAAAAAACACTTGGCAAAAGATACACTGCTTCATTAAATGATTACTTTATAATTATTTTAACCCAGCCCAGTTTAACTGGCAGACTCCACACTATTAGAATATGCTGACATTCCTTTAAAACTGTTTTTCAATATGACACGTAATTGTCTAAGTATGTAGGAAAAAAAAGTTATTTAACAAATTTGAGAATATATATACAACTATTTTCTTATTTACTTTTGTACTGAGCTCTACAAGCTGACGATAACAGTTAAAAACTAAACATGAACTTGTTTTGCTGGTGTTTGATAACCAGTGTCTTTATCAAGCCAAACTGGAAAGCCCTTCCCTCTCTGTTCCAATAAATATCCAATAAAATCCAAAACAAGTTTACCGTATGGCTGATTTCCACCAGATTCCGTGAAACCAGTCTTTCTCATACACACACAGTTTTACCATCAGCTCAGACCACAAACTATGCCATCTACTTCCCCTCAGTCCCCTACTGTCCTGCATAATTTGGTGAAACCACAGTCTCCCATGCACATCATACCTTACTTGTGAGGACCTTCAGTAAGATACTCTGTTAAAACCGTCAAACTGTCTTAGATCTCAATCTCTTGCTTACTGCTCAGAATAGGATGAAGTTATGTTTTCTTTCTTCCTCTGTTTGTCTTAATATTAGCTGTACAATGACATCTCAGCTCTGAAATGACTCCATTAAAGTCCAAAATCTAACTGGTCCCCACAAACAAGGACAAACTGTATAACACACACGCACACACACACTGTTTTGCTTTTTTAGGCGTCTCAGGGGTCTGCTGTGCTCTGCTGTATATCAGACGGAGATCAAGAAGATCAACAGATGAGAGTGATTAGTGATGAAGAGGAAGTCATGAGTGTTTTTCTCATCCTGAGCCACACAAACACTTTACGGCGCACACTGGGACATGTGACATCAGAATGTCGCAGCAAACTTTACATTTCAAACCGTTAACTCTGTAAGCTGCTGTGAGAGTTAGTTGGAAAGGGGAAAAATCACCAAATCCTAAACAAATTGAACCAGATGAGTTGCTCTTATGTATCAATTTCTGATTTACATACAGTTGTAGTTTTTCTTTCTTCATGGTTTTATTTTTGTGTGCAATCCCTTTACGCACCCTTCTGGAAAACATCAATAAATCAATCCTTATCAATGAGTTTTTAGGCATGTGAACAGATGTTTGGATCCAAATGACTGGAAAGCATAGATTAATACATTAAAAATGAGATCTAACTTTAAATGCATGTCTTCCAAGATAAATGTCAAATATAGTTTAACAGTGCACCCATAAATCAAAAGTAACAAAATCCTGTTATATGGAGGTAATTTAAGCTGACAGTGCAACAGCCGATGAACGAGGTTTCTGTTAAGAAAGAATCGAGTTTCCTCAAGTTTAAGCAGTAAACACTCCGACAACCAAAAGCGTACGCGTGTGTTTCTTTGTCTCTGTATTCCTGGCAGCGTGACACACACACGCATCTCCTCCTTTCTGTGGTTCTCTCTCTCTCAGTCGTGTCTCTGAAGACAGAGGACTGGATGTCCATTTTTTAACGAGAGCGACGGCCTTTGAAGTTCGGAATGATTCAAAGGACACGATTTACCCCACCCCCACAAACACACGCGCACACACACACACACGCACACACACACACTTGAGAGGGTGCTCAGATGACACACTGAAAGCTTGTTGTCTTGTGTGTTGGGCCTTTTATCTTTTAGACAGTTGCAATATTCTTTTTTTATTCAAAACACATAATTGTTCCTCTACTTTTGTTTTCACTTCATTTCCTCTATTGACTCTCTTAAGAGGAACTATTCCTTTTCATTTTTGTTTTCATTCAATGGTATTCAATCCAACCAGTAATGCCGACTTCCAAGTCACCAGCATTTGCGTGACAACCTGGAACGTGCAACAGTTAAGGAGGTGTTGAAGGAAAAACTGATGACAGTGATTTAAGAAGTCCTCTTATATCAATATTTATCTTTTATTTTAGAGTTCAATATACTGTTCGATTTTTTTATGTTTAACTTTGCAGTAAGTTTTTAATTACTCCTAAAACAAGCAAGAGATATTTCTACACATTCACATAAGAATATATTACATTTTCTTCCTCCATGTTCTTCCAGTATAAATTCCTACCTCATTTACAGCTTAATAAGAACAGTAAGAACTACAGATTAGTTGCCATGTATTTTTATTTTGCAGAGCCATTGTGTCCAGAGAAAAACAACAATTCATCTTTAGTTATTTAAAAAGAATTTTATATCCCTCTAAACTGATGTATTTTGTTTTGAGAATGAAATGCATGCTTTCAAAGTTAGGTTTTCTTTTATCGCCAAGTCAAATGTGTCACAGTTGAGTACTTTTTACTCAACTGTGACATAGCAGCTTTTAGTCTTTTCATAAAACATTCCTCTCTGTATTATCTTTAGTAGGACATGCACAGTTCTGTGTCTTCTCCCTTGATTTTAGGTCTGCGGTAGCCTGGCCTCTGCCTTCATGTGCAACTCTGCTCAAACAAATTCTCACTTCCAGCACAGTCTGGGCTTTCTCCCCTTCACTCTGATTCTCGCAGGTAGATTTTTTACTGGGCCAGCAACCAAACAGAAGAAGTTTTGAACAATGTTGATTTTCTGCTCTGTTTTAAAATTGTATTCTTCCTGTAGTTTTAGCAACGTCAGCAGAGGAAGTGAAGGAAGGGATTCAGTAGGGTTAGGGTTATATTAAATTGACATTAATAGCTGCCTCGTTTAGCTTGGCGCTTCTCTCTTTGGAGTGGAGGATTGTTGTTTACGGCACAGACAATTTCCGGTAGTCTTCATAATGTGGAACTGACGCATTACATTCATCACAGGAAAACTTAGCAACCGGGTAAAATTTCAGCACAGTCCACACCTCCAGGAAGAAATTGTTTCTCAACAGTCGAGAGCTAAGACCCTCTGTACAAAGCAAATAGTGTTTAACCAGGCCTGGTCTGTGGGCTTCTGGATGGAAAAAGATCAAGCATTTTTGTTTTGATTTGCTCATCGTCCTAAAACAAAATAACAAATAACTTATTTTCAGTGGTCTTATTTAAATTATCCTGGAATTTTAAAAGGCAATGCATTCTAATCCTATTAGGATCCCATATGACAAACTCTTCAGTGACTTGTTTTTTTTTTTTGTTTGTTTGTTTTTTTTAAAAAACACACATCACAACACAAACTGTTTGTGTTGTGATGTGTGTTGAGTTTTACTGAAGACTACAGAGGTGCAGTTTTCAATTTCCTTGATTCCAAGGTTGCATGCAGAATAATTAATGACCTCCAAAATATGGAAAACGACAAACACTGGAATCTGAGTTCTCAAGCTTTCAGATGTCTGTTGCTGCATTTATGTTAAGAAAAAAACTCATTGCCATGAGGTCAAAGTAGTCTGAGAAAACAACCAAAAAACTTTTCCCTGGAAATGCTGTCTCCTTTCAGCAGTCATCTGTTTACACACACACACACGATACACGCACACACACACACCAACCTGTTATTAACCCTGTCGCCCTCTAATAGGCAGGTGGTGAAGAGACGGAGACGGACAGACCCACAGAGAAACAGAGAATATGACAGGAGGATGTGGCTGATGGGGGCAGCCAAGCCATTACACTTTGATCTCTGCCTCTCCGATACTGACACACACACACACACACTCTCTCAGACACCATTAATAAGCAGTGTGTGTCGCTTTCCGCTCATAGCCTTGGGGTCGGGACATCAGGTTTGCTACCCAAGCGTGCGTGTGTTTGTGTGTTGATGTGTGGCTCCTGACTGTCTGGTATTGTTTGTCGCAAACTGGGCAAGCATTAAAGCTGTGTTCAAATTAATACTTCCCTGTCTCTATGAGACTCAAACCTTCCCACTGTAAAAGGCAACTCTCCCAGGGAAAATTAATAAAAGCAAGTGTTGCAAAAAACAAAAATTTGTCTGATACAGATCAATTTTGCAAACAAGCATAACTCTCGGCTGTCATTTCTTTTTGAAATGTTCTCCCTCCACCCCATAAGCCCCCAAATCATTCTCCTACAAAAGCATTTGTAGGGGAAATGCTTTTATGATCTTTTGACAGATTTCAAAAGTAAAATTTTGAAATCTGTCAAATTTAACTCAAAAATACTTTGCTCACCATAAAGGTACATTAAATATCTCGTTTTGTACTATTTTCTTTAGAGATGTAAATGCTGATGGCAGGAAGGATCTGCTGTAGCAGTCCGGACTGAATACACTGTTGTGTTTTAATATATTTAGAAAAGTTTTGGAGCTCTGTAGATGGCTTTACTGTTCATCCAAGTGGACAGAGAGATGTTTATACTCCACCATCTCTTCTACTTCTTCCATGGTAGAAATATTGCTTGACCTGCTTCTTCTCAAATCTATAAGAATCTCCTTTTGTTTTTTTCCATTCAAGATGAGATGATTGTTCCCACACCGTGCCACAAAGCTTCTTGACCATTTTTGATATGATTGCATAGTCTTCTCGATATTTCTCCAGATGACAGGAGTCTGTTTTGTATTGGATGTAATTATTTAATTCTGTTATAACAAATAGTTTATCTCTTATTTTCCATACTCTGAGAAAGCAGGGGAAAAACCTATATAATAAAATTATGCAATTTTGAAATTTCATGGGAATGTCATTGTGTCCCTTTTTTATGTTATATATATATTTGTTATGGGTAATTTTTTGTGGTTTCTTCATCCATTTCCTGGTCAAGCAGGCTATTTTGAGAAAAGTATGAAATGTTTTGATGTTGCGTGGGATTTGTGTAGTCAGACAGGCCGAGGAAGAACTTTCGGACAAGTGGACTTGGTAGCAACGACCTCTGAAGCAAACATTTATGGTTTGACAAGGACAATCTCGACAAGAGGGAATCTCACTTCAATTTTTCGGCTGTACTTGTTTACAATCGACTCTGTATCATTTTAAGTTGTAGTGTTTAAAATGATCAACATAAAGTAACTATGACAAGATCTTTGCCACTGGGTTTTTCAAGGTGTTCACCAATGTAATAGAGAAAAGATTGGAACTTAGAGTTGAGAACATGGAAACACTTTAAGGCGGCGTTTCATGATTATTGGGCTCTGAGGGCTTTTCCACTGATGTTGACAACTGTAAAAAAAAAAAAAATTATGTACCATATATATATATATATATATATATATACATATATATATATATATTTATGAATAGCATAAACCTGCATATGTTCAGTAGTCAGCTGTCTGGTTTCAACAGTCAGTGATGATGTTACACTAACTGTTAATTCAGTTTTCAGTGAGTTGTCCGTCATCATTAAAGTGTGGATTTGTGGGCAAGCGATAATATTCAAATCCCATCAAACCCTCCAGGGTATCCATAGCTTTCCCGTAACCATATAAAACACTTCATCGCTGAACGGCTCAGATGCGTGTGAGTGGATCTGAATGTGCGGATGGTGTACAGGAAGAGAATCTGGCTGTTTGCGGTTTCAAGACGAATTGAAGAAGACAGAGGCTCCACATGTGGGAGATTCAGGAAGAGTCGGCGGGCTGCTTTCTGCTGAGTCACTTCGTCAACCCCCTGCACATGTTCGACAGCCTGAGACGCTGATCTTTAATGAGATGTCTGGCCTGCTACAGACAGACAAAGATGGAAAACATAAAGCCAAACTGCAGTGTGGAATCCAAAATGGTCCTTAGTGAGAAACAAGTCACATTATTGAAGCTGCCATGGTTTCAGCTGAGAAAAATAAAACAGTTGAATTATGTTCTCCTTTGTGTTCGCATAAAAATGGGATAAATTAATTTAAAAGCAGAAAAACATAAAATAACTTCAAACCATAGGATCTTAGTTTTCCTGTTTATTGTTTTGGTGTGGTGCTTGATTCACATCTATCTCCCATGCATTAATATACAGTATATATATATATATATATATATATATATATATATATATATATATATATATATATATATATATAGAGAATGTGATATAAAGATATCTATATATATATATATATGACTACGCAGTTAGTTCCCTGTGCATTTAATCTTGTCTGCATGGTTGTTCATTAAAACTTTGATAATTAAGACAAATCAGAATTATGTTATAAAGAATAAAAACAATAAAGTTGTGATTAAAGTAAGTCTGATTCTGATAGGAAGGTAGGAGCCACTTTTTTTAGAATACATTTTGTTTAAAATACGCTAAATGGCATACCAAAAATCCTGTACACCAACAAAAACAATTAGCTCAATGTCTTTGAAGATAGAAGAGCCTCCTTCCGATCACCCTAATCTTTAGCTCTCTTCACAGATGACCTTTTTTTGTTTTATTTTTTTCAAATATGTGAATGATGCCTTGCTTCCCACTTAATATAAGTTAAATTCAAGTCAGCATTCTGGCTAGGAGCACAAGTAAGACTTGAGTCCACGCAAAAACATTTTGTGTTTAATTAGACTGTGTGGGCATTGTGTGTTTAATATACATACAGAGTGTATATGTTGAAAGGCTGCTGCAGTGCGTATTGACTTAATAACTTGTGGTTTGGAAGAACCACATCAACTATCATGCACTCACTTCCTGCGCCATACAGGGGCTTCTGTGATGTGGCAAAATTAAGAGCCTGTCAGCCTCCAACTCATTTCCAGCTTGGGAGCTGATGACAGCGTTTCACCTTTTCACAAGGCTCCCATTTCAAGCAGAGGTGTGTTGAGTACCCAAAAACTGTAATCGAGTAAGAGTAGCTTACTTCAACTTATTTCTACTCCTCCAAAAGCAAAAAGTAACTGTCCAAGAAATTACCAGAGTGTAAAAGTATTTGGTAAAAAGGCTACTCAAGTAGAAACTGATCAAAACATCAGTCATTTGATATTTAAACATTACATCATCATACAGACTAAAATATAAAGTTATGTGGAAACCTTGCAGTTTCAAAGACAAGAATGAAACTCATTCATAATTATCAATATAATCAAAGTAGCAATATTTCATAATAAACATACAAGTTAAAAGGACAGTGTAGTATTTCTAAAGGCAATTTTTTTTTTTTACAAAGTTAATCAAATAAATTTAACTTAGTAAATGGACTGAACTTATATAGCGCTTTTCCAGTCATTTTGACCACTCAAAGCACTCTACACTAGAGCCACATTCACCCATTCGCACTCACAAACACACACATTTATACACCGATACGCAGATCGGTAGGCAGTTTGGAGTTAAGTGCCTTGCCCAGAGGCACAGCGACATGTGACAGGAGGAAGCTGGAATCGAACCTACAACCTTCCGATCGCAAGATGACTACTCTGCCGTACAGCTGCAGTCGCCCAAAAAGTACTCTGTTTTTAATAATGATACATGTTGCTGTGAAAAAGAAACTTATGTAATGAGAGTGTTGTTATTCATCTGTTTTCCATTCAGAGTTGAAACCTTCCATACTAAAGTACTATATTTTGTTCTCACAGTGGATTACTCTCTACAGTAATAAACACAACAATTAGACTTAATCCTACCATGTATAAACCAGCCAAGGTAAATTCTGCTAACATGGCAGTATTGTAGAAACACTTACGCCCACCAAAGCATTGCATCACGGCACGTTGTGTCTTGCTAGTGTAACTTTCAGACCGCTGCTGTAGAACTGGGTGTCTGGAGAAAGTCAAATCTTCTACTTTAAACACATGCTGTAAAAGTCAACAGTGAGGTGAATAGGTGGGAGAGTTATCAGAGCTCCAGCTGTCAATCACAGTGGTTCATAAAAAGACACGTGGAAGGTATTACAGCCTTTTCTAAACCTCAAGATTTTATTAGTTGCAGCCTGAGTCTGTTTGAAACCATACTGATATCATCTGTAACACCTGTGCTGCTATAAATAGGCAAATGATTGAGTTCTTTCATGTCTCCTTATATACTCTAGAAAAGCTCAAATTAGTTAATTAGTGAATGGGTTTATACCCCTTGAACTGCAGTCATATCCAATAAATCAGAATATTATTGAAAACCTGCCGTATTTTAAGTAACTTGGTTCTGATATGAAGAAATCTTTGGCTCCATGCATTTTCTTCTGCAGCTACTATATTATTACCATAGGTTTACTGCCTGATCTTTTAATTTTCAGATAATGAATTTAATTTTAACATCAGATTAATTGTTTTATAATGTAACCCTTCTTTAAATTTTTCCACAACTTTATCCTTCATTATGCTTTTTGTTCTCTAGTGTTCTCTGAAAACAGCTGTATTTATTATAAGATCACATTACACACAAATAAACTCAATTTATTATTTAGGTACTCTTATGCAAAGAGTTTGAATGCAAATGTTCACCACGCTTTTTTGGTTTTACTTGTAAAAATGTTGAAAACTGTATCCTTTTCCTTCCATTTCACAATTATGTGGCACTTTGAGTTTGTCTGTCATGTCAAATCCCAATAAAACACCATTAATTTGTAGCTGAAACAAGGAAACATTTGAAAAGTTCAAGGATTACAGATACTCTTGCATGACATTAGGTTTTGTTGCTCTCTAGTTGATTGCTGAGTCAATGGGTTGTGGTGTAGAGGAGTCTGGGAGCAACAATGACAGGTTATCCATGATCTATGAATCACATGAATCACTGGCTTGGATTTATTATTAGAGAATCGGAAGTAGGACTGGCTATGCTAACCTCATACCAAGACTACAGCCTCAACATATCTACACCGAACTGCCACACTCCAATAATGCAATGTGATGCAAGAAATTATCCATTCAATGTTCTTCTGCGATCTTGAGATTAGTAATTCATAATCTCTGCTCCAGTAAATACAGTGTGATAATCAAAACCGTGCACATAAGTACATGAAAGGGTCCCAATTGCATACTTTTCATGGTGCACTTAATATAAAGTTCTGGCTTCATATTTACATCTCAAAAAGAGCCTTGGTGCAATCAACTCACAAAGATCAATGAAGAAATTAATTTGGGCATTTTGTCAAATTTCTTATTTTCACCAGGGTGACCTCTTTCACAGGTCACTCTATTGAAAGAGATCTTGATTTTTTTTCTGGTTAAATAAATATTTTAAAATATATATGAGCACAGAGACCACCATTTTAAAATTGTTTTGGTCTTGTCTCCTCTGCAGCAAGGCTGACACTGATGGTAGATGTGCGTAAATCTCTCATTTATATAGGGAAATTCCCAAAAATGTCAGAAAACATCCTGGTGCAGATGTGATACCAATTGTGCAAAGCAGCAGGGAAAGTCCTACTTCACAATAACATCATATGTTGACCGTCACATTTGAAATAATTTGGATGTAATCCAGGCACATTTTAACTGTCATGAAGATCTTTCAGACTTCGGGGAAGTCTTAGATTAACTGGGTGCTAGCAGAGGTAGCTTCAAGCTCAGCTTTGAGTTTTCAGATGTCCTGAAGAAACTGTGATTTCATAACAAGATGTTGACACACAAAACATGTGTCAACCTCTGACACACAAGAGAGATTATCTCCGACTGGAGAAGCATCATAACCAGACGGAATATTAGTTGTTTGCATCTTTCATTATGTTTTGATGCATATTAAGGTATATTTGATGTTTGGTATTTTAAAAAGGCAGCTATATGCATTTCCTTGAGTGGCCTCATGTGTTCAGTTGTAGTCTCTAACCCCGTCCAATCCTCTGCATCTACTGTACACATTTACCTACTATTTGGTAGTTTTCCTTTGGTTATGGTTTGTCATGTTATGTCCTGTTGCTTTATCAATAACATTTAAAAATTGAATGATATGATGATAATCAGCAACAGGCTGATGTCAACTTGAGACTTTAACTTTCAAGAAAAGTTACTATTATATCCTCTAAGGATCTGATGAGTTTTGATCTGATGATATCAAAAATCGCTTAATCATAGCGTTGTACTCACCTTATGCCCAAGATTAGCACTGATGGAGCTATGCATCTAATATGCTAACAAAAACAATGTGTTGCTTTTGGGAAATAAGCAAAAGATCAAATGAAAGAAGAATTTTAATTAAAGACAAAAGAGAGAACACTGAAAAAGAACAAGATGAATGGATTTATCGAAAATATGGATCTAATTCTGTCATATCTGCTTTCAATCATCTGGATCTCATTTATGGTGAATGCTTTTAATGAAGTACAGAGGGTGACACCTTCCATAATTGTAACTTTTAACAGAACAAATCCAGAAGAAATATTTACTGCATATCGTTAGGCAGCAGCACCAAGAGTCTTTGACTTCCTGTCAGAAAGACTTGGAGACAAAAACATTATTTCTGAGAAGCAAAATAAAGGGATAAAGAAGTCAGCGGGTTTAGTCACCCATTTAGACCAGTGACCTTCCACTTCTGTGTCTCAGCAACATCATGACATGATTCTGCAAAGCACTTACAGGAAAACAGCCGCTGGGGATACCGCCTAGTGGCGTCATGCTGGAGCGCCGATTAGGCGAGATGGAGGATATGTTTTTGTGTGTGTGTTTCTGTATATATGTCTGTGTGGGTGTTGAAGGGTTTGTTTGGCTTGTGGTTTTGCTTTGATAGAACCTAATCGCAACATGTCAGGGAAAACTGACTAGATCTCCCGAGAGACGAATGATTAGTCAGTAAATCGAGACATGAGAAAGGACAAATGTATTTTCTTGTTTTAGCTGTTCAAGTGCACGTCTTTTTTTTGGGGGGGGGGGTACATGTTTTTCCTTGTAATTTCATTTATTTGTGGAACAGCTTCAAGTGTGTTTATGTGTTTCCTAAAGGCATGGCTGTTTGTTTGAATGAGTGGGATTATTTGCGTGTGTGTGTGTACATGAATCATGAATACAGCGCCAGAAAAGCAGTCACTTTTCTTCTTTTCTTCAGGCCCAAAGTTGGAAGAAAAGCAAAAGTTTTTATAAAACAAAATAGATCCACAGGTTGTAGTGATGAGGTCACTTCAACTTGATCCCTCAATACCTGTCCAGAGGATTGGCATTACTGTAGCTACTGGGAAAATATGTTATTTATTTATTTTTGTTATTCCTGTAGAATTATCAATCCATTTTATTAAGGGAACACTGGGTCTACTGAGAAGAAAATAAAATTCAAGGTACGCTCAGTACATGATAGTTTGGATCTCAATCCAGAAAGATTCAGCTTATGTCACTTTTGATCTGCAGGTTTCATGTACAGTCAAGTATCATCAATATTATCAGTGTTCATTATCTTTGTCAGCATTTGCTAATTGTGTCATGACATTGTCAGTCATCAGTTTGTTTTATCATCATAAATGATCACATTCACTTCTACTCCCAGTGACTAAAAACACAACGATATTGTGTATCCTCAGGACGAGAATGCAGGTGTCAAAAATGCTGTGCTGGTTTTCATAAATAGTTTGTATGTTGTGGCAATAGTCGACAAAGTAAAAACCTCCTGAATACCTCAGGACGTTTTATTGTTTTAGAAATTCATACCAGTGTCCGTTTTACTGTAAAAATGTCAGTGGTATATTTATTTGCGCCCGTCTATGAGGACCTTTTAGATTCCACCCTGGCCAACCATTTGCATCTCACTACGGCATGCACGTTAATACCTCAAAATGAAAGAGGATGTAAAATGTTCAATTGACACAGGATATTATTTATTTCCAAAGACAGAAAAAAAAATTGGCAATGTTCCATGACAGGCAGGACATTTCTGAATATAGATCTCAATAAGTACAGGAAAAGAAAATAGAACAGCTATGTGATCACAAACCAGTAGCTTTAATATGACAATGTATATCCAATGGAGAGCCATTTCTAAAGTTTCAGAGTCAACAATTAACAGATATATATATATATATATGTGTGTGTGTGTGTGTGTGTGTGTGTGTGTGGGTGTGTACGTGCGTGTGTGTTTAACCTATCATAACAAGACAACAAATGGGTCTAATTTTTAAGTCATATCATCAGGATTTTATTTATTAATTTAGAAATGTCACCGTTTCAAACTAAATAATTAATTACCAATGTAATATTTAGTTCACGGCTTCAAACTAAATATTTAGTTAGCATGCTATTTAATGTGCTATTTAGGTTAGCTTTCCAGCTAAATACTTAGTTTGGAGCTAAATATGTAATTTGGTAACTGAATATTTAATTTGGGACAAAATATTTAGCTTAACTAAATATTTAGTCTGATAATTAAATAATTAGTTTGGAATGAATAACTTGGTGAAAATATAACTATGAAAATTGTTTCCTATATGACAGGCTAAACAACCCAACTGACTGTGTAACTTTACAAACAACAACCCATAATACATCATTCAGGTCAATATAAATATCAAGTTTTATGTTTTAGAAGTTTTTCAGTGGACACTTGCTTTTACTTCACCAAAATGCATATTTGTACTCAACCTGTTACTTTTTTTCACCTCAGTGATTAATAGCTTTCAACAGGAACAGAGCAGATTCTGCAAAATATTCCTGAGATT
The DNA here is from genome assembly GCA_903066825.1 of Alfaro cultratus. Classification (NCBI taxonomy): domain Eukaryota; kingdom Metazoa; phylum Chordata; class Actinopteri; order Cyprinodontiformes; family Poeciliidae; genus Alfaro; species Alfaro cultratus. Next base: position 29,235 of record CAEFZX010009333.1, read on the forward strand.
GTGGCTACTAGCAGTTTATGTTCACAACACATCGAAACATGACAAATAATGACTTAATGAAGCAGTGGATGAAACCATGGTAGGAAGATAAGGAATGTTCTGTAATGTAAAATTTTGGTAAAGTTTATAAAAAAAATTGCAATATTTTCTTAAATTGTATGTTATTATAAATTACTTGGATGTGTTTACAAAGACACTAATCTATCATGAAAAATCAAGGCAAAGCAAATATTACCACAAACTTAGAGCAAATACCTCATATTACCGTATGGACAAAAAATAAAGTGAAGTGAAGTGAAGCATGAAACAGTCATTATACTGCCCACTGGTTCTGTGCAGCAGAGTTGGATGTGTTTTTGAGTGACATTTGCATATCAACCCCAGATATGCAAATCTCTGATGCCCGATGCCAGTATCTGGCATCATTCAGCCAGATACTGGCTGAATGATGTGCTGAAAGGTCATGCTGCAATGAAGAAGCCATTACTCCAAAAGCAACATAATAACTCCAATTACATCAAATTTCTCCAGAGAGCTTCATTTTAGAACAAATATACTGTGAACCAAAGAAACTAAAATTGTTTGGCGTAGTTATCCACACTTTTTCCATGCGGAGAAAAAGGTTGGATGCTTGAAACCTGAGATCACCTAAAGTAGAGTGGTGGCAGCATCATGTTGCGGGTGTTATGTTCCAGGAGAGAGTGGTGTGCTTCGCAAAATAGATGGCATTATGAGAAAACAACATTGTGTTGAAATATGAAAGCATCAGGCAGGAAGCTAAAGCTTGGGTGCAAATTGATCTTCAAAATAAAAACTGATTCTGAGCATACCCCCAAATTAGCTACAGAGCAGTTAAAGAACAATAAAATCAGTGTTCTGGAGTTGTCATAAAGTTGTTTCCAATGGTCAACTATAATGCAAATCTGGACCAGTTTTCCTACACACTTTGAAATGAACATCAACATTTTTAACAAAATACAAAGATTCATTTCTTGAAAAAAAAGTTCTATTTTAAAGAATTATTGAACAGCAGACGCCACATTACAGCTTCTCACTTTCAGGCAGAGTTCAGTTCACAGTAGCAAACTCGTCTGTTAGAAATTAGAGGGACTTGGCCCACTTTCAGTCGTGGGCGTCCTTTTTCTTCAACACAATGGGCGTTTTACTTGGAAATGGAGTGGTGTGTAAAACGAGATAAGATTAGAAACTTTATCAAACAGTCTTGTAAAATCAGAACTCGTTTAGCTTCTGTTCTGCACCGTTTTCCAACAAATACCAACAACTGGCTATGCACCGTTTCGTTTCAGTGAACCTCCCACTCATATATGCTTCTCCTCCCACCTGTACTCTGCAGGTGCTGGGCAACAGATAACCACACTGTTGGGTGAAGTGAATATTTGCTTCATGGAAGAAGAAATTATTAGAAATCCGCTCCTTTTTTCCCCCGCAAACGAGAGCTAAGGCTTCTTTAATTTTTTTTTTTGTTGTTTTTTTTTTGCATGTAGTGCAGAGCAGATTTCCACAGATTCCGTCTTTAAAAGATAGACACTGTGCAGTATAATTTTCATGATCACTAACATCTTAGTAAAAGCAAAATCTGGGGGTCTATAAAGGCTGACTTGTGAAACAATTGCAGTATTGATGCCTGCAACTGGAGTTATATTCACTCTAAATGTCATCAGTATTATCAGGACCTTTTTGTACTCATGTAACCTTTTAATTATAAATTGTGGGCGTCTCTTTTCTTCAAAACTGTGGGTGTTTCACTTTGGAATGGAGCTGTTTGTCTGAAAGAGGGGCTGTGCAAGATGAGATAAGATTTGAAACTTTATCAAACCATCTTCTAAAAACAGACAGCGTACAAACAAACCACGTCTCGACTCAGGCAAGTGGAAGGCAAGCTTGTCGTTTCGGTACATGCATCTCGGCCTGTGGGATATCCCCCCTCCTCCAGAGCTGGAAGGTGATGTCCTCCCCCGGTCAGAAAAGTGCTGTGAAACCCCGACGCCATCTTGCTGAGGTAGTGGAACTCGCTGTGTCAACGTGTGACTTGAGAAGTTTCCCTGATAGTAATAATAAGATTGAACAAACAGGAAAGAGCGATGTAGTGTGCAAAAGTGAAAGATGCTGAGTCAAAGGGTGGGGGCGCGCCGGGTGTTTTTAGTTGGGTGATGAGGTAATGGATTCATGCTGCTTTTTAAGAGAGTCATTTTTTACTCTCCTCGGTATCCTGGACCATGTGAAGGTGGAATATGTTTCATCACTTCTCGATGAAAAGTTATCGTGAACAGCTGACTGATACACAGATTAGTTTCAAAGGAAAAAAATAATCTGTCATAAATATGCTACCAATTCGACTTCTTGGAATTTGCATGAATGTGGAACATCAACTCATCATTCTGAGACCTTGTTGTAGTTTTAACTGCAGCAACGCAGCATTTATAGCTGTATCATAATCATTTCTAGAGTTTGGAGGCAGCTTTTATGTCTTTATAATGTACTCAACATAAATCCATATTTTTACTGTTGCTTTGAGAAAAAGTGTTATATCCTAGGTCTGTCATCAATTTCTGCAGAGACCTTGCAGTGAAATGCGTGTTTTATATAGATTGTTTTAACCATGTAAGCCACCAAAAACACATTGGACACCATTGCTGGCCCTCTCTTCAGATCACTTCCTAGGTTTTGCCAAGCAATTTAGATCTTTGTACTGAGAAGACTATGAAAGAAAGTTAAATGTGTGTCCATTCACATATTTCTGTGTTAGTCTTGCTGTATATTTTGGCTAACTATTCTGTTGACAAGATTTTTATTATTTATAATGTGACACACTTTAGAAATTGTACACTATTGCTTTTGTGGGGGGGAGGCCCACAGAATCCCAAATCCTCCTCCATACTTAACAGGAATTTTCCACATATTCATACTTTTTGTGACTGTATGTCACACTGTGTGTGCTGCAAAAAAGTTAAATTTTAGTTACTTTTGACCAATGCACAGAGTTCCAGTTACAACCCTAAAAATGTATGACAAATGTCATGTTTATGTACAGATATACACATATAGTTTAGTTCTTGCGGTCATTCCCTGATGATGATCAGCTGTTTTGAATTGTGTGTTTGAAGAACTGGTCCTTTGTGTTACATCGTATATGTTCATTAGAAACAGAAAGTCATCTTTTACAAGTTAAAATTTCCTACATACTCCGAGAAATGCATAAAAGTATAAATAAAAATAAAAAAAACTTCAGTTACTTTACATTCATTTGTAGAAAGTGTTTTGTAAAATTTGATTTTGTTAAATATATGTGATTTGTTCCTTCATGTATGAAAACATAACATAGATTTTTAAAAAGAAAAAATAGTTTTAAATAATGCTACAGCACAGCAATCAATGACAAATTTATTTTTATCTTGACAAAAGAAACAATTGTATGCTAACCCATTGTTCTGAGCGCAACCTGTATTAACGATAAACCATTTAAACCAGGTGTGAACTGTGCATCTACAATGAGATTTCTAAAAGCCCAATACCCAAATTGGAACAAAACAAATATTTGTGACAAAGAGTTATTTTTTTTTAAATGACAGGGTTGAAGCATGTAATTGGATAACCATTTATCTTCCTGTTCGTAAATGTCTACATTTAACGTGAGCTGAAGCTCTGAAATGAGCCATGTTTTCCGTCTCCTGTACGGTAGGATAAAAGACAGACGACCGTTACTGCAGCCCAAAGGCAGCAGGAGCTGTGTTCCCATTTCCTGCTCTACTCTTAAAGCTTAGTATTTGAAGGAAACAGACATAAACATTCACGACTTTCCACCAAAGAGACTGCTTAACTTCAGGCCCAGTGATAAAAGCGAGAAAATTGTTAGCTGTAAGGTTGAATGTAACAACAAAGAAAAGAATAGCTTATTTGAAAATCATTGTCATATTGGTTTGATAAGTCTCTAAATCTTTGAATGCTTTTTGGTTTTTTTACTTACATTTCTAATCGTCTGATAACTTTGCTTGAATTTAATACATGTTTCACACCCAGGTGTTCTTAGTTATTCCGAGTGATTAGACCTCTTCTCGGGTCGAAGCCAGGCAGAGTTACGATGTAAAACGAGAATCCCGCAGGACGTTAGCTCTTCTCTTCTCTGGCTGCTTTCACATTTGTTACTCTAAACTGGGGGTTAAAATAGGATTTGTTGCATGTTTATGTGGCCTGTTTTGCAGGTGCTACAGTGGGTCTATTACATGTTCATATAGACTAGAATACCACAAATGAGTGATGAAAGATTCCTTTTGGGCTACTTTTTAATCAACATTGCATTCAACAACCTTTCTGTTGACAAGTAAATGTGACACCAAGTGTACAAAATAATGAAGTAACACCTACAGGGTTTATATTTCAAAGACATTTGCTCTAAAACCTCCATGACATAAAAGTGAAAATACATTTTCATTAATTTTTGTAAGTATTAAAAACATTTAAAGATGTTACACAAATAAGTGTGTCAGATTTCTATTGATCATCTTTGAGATGTTTCTACAACTTGACTGGAAATTAAATACTTTGAATTACACCCTTGTCTATGGAAGGTCTCACAGTTAATGGATCAGAGCAGAAAATGAAGGAGTAGCGTATTGTAGCTCGATCAAAATATAGCACACAACGGAATACACAAACTAAGAGCAACACTGGCTTGGTTGTAACATTTGTGGTGATAAAGTGTGTCCAAGATTTCTCAGAAAAATCAAAGGGAGCCCTGCCAAAGAGAGGGCTTTTATGGAAGATGATGCGACACTTCCCACAAAGAAATGTTCTGAAAAAGCTGCCTCAAATTCAAAAGGTTGGGCGAAAGAGCAGCACTTCACATTTCCCTGCAACCTGGAGGGGATGTAATGTAGAGTAATTAGTTGTTGAGAAAACCATGGGAGTTTGTTACAGTTGTCACACTGTTTGATAGTTTCCAAGTGTTGTGTCATGATTTTTATTTAGATAGTTTGAACAATACTCTTGTATTTGACTTTTGATATAGCTTAATATTCCCGTCAGGATAATTCAAAATACTACTCAGGTAATTTACTCCCTGGCTTTGACATTTAAAATAAATAAATAAATAAATTATTTTCTTATAAGTCATAGATGTATTGTTACCATTGCAACTGAAAGGAAACATCCTGAAATAAAGGTAGAAAATTGTTCTAACTTCTTTATCATTTGTGCTTCCATGGAGGACAGCATAAGTAAAAAATTACTAAATTGTCCCAGCTCTCTCCTACCTTTGAACTGACATAAAAACAACATAATCAATAAAAGTTTCATTTTTAATGTTTTAATCAGTGCAAAATCTTTTAGGATTTTGTGAAAATTTTGACAAATGCACATCTTCAAGTCATGTTGTAAAAGTTCCTCAAAAGTGTTCATGTTGTCTGTGGATAAAAAAAATTGCATATTGGAAGTCAACTAGTTAAAATTAAATATCGTCATTGCTGTCTCAGCAAAATTCCTCGACCCAGGCCTGATGTCGAGAAGGGGAGGAGGACGCCTCCCTGTGAACAAGATGACACAATTTTTGTCCCTTGACTACGTCAATGAGAACCGATTTCAACACTTCAGATGAAGCACCAGAGAGCCTTTAGTCTGTAGATCGGCTTGCAAAAGGACTTCTTCTTTGCTTTTCCTGTTCCATGCCTCCCAGGCAAAATGCAGATTAACGACACTTTTGCTTTTTTTCTTTTGGACAAAAGAGAGGGGCAAACGTTCCTTTCAAGACATAATTTCTGTGTCTCACCGTTTGACTGTAAGTCATCACTGTTAGGTGAACAAGGGACAGAAGCTGAGTCAGCAGCACTGGCTTGGGAAGTTGTCTGCCAGTAAAGGATTAGCTTATATTGACTTTTAAGCAATCAGAAGGAAAAGGATCATATCCCCAACTCCAACATCTCAATTCCCTTTAGCCAGGGAAACATTTAAAGAGGAGTGGCAAAAGCAAAGGTGGTGGATTTGCTGTGGTTATTAATAACTGATGATGTTATTCATTTACGATTGAATTTCATCTGTGCTGCCTGGAAATTGAGCTGTTAACTGGTCATGACAGCACTGAGACTGTCAAACAGTTTTCAGTCAGAAGTTTTTTTAATTCACTGGATGATTGCTACTGGAAACCCTTTCTGACATTCACACCTCTTTTCACAACAACTCTGAAAATACTTGGATGTTAAGAGTTAAAACATTTAATTTTGCTGTTGGGAAAACATATTTTTGAAAGAAATGTTGAACTTGAAATATGATGCATAGCCAAGATTACTCCTGCTTGTTAAAGAAATGCAGGTTGATTTGAAAGAAAAACTGACATTTAATCTATAAATTGTACACATAGCAGGTGCCAGAGTCAGAATCATGAGGGTTTAGACCACCAAAACGTTAATGTGGAGAACTTCTTCCTTTTGTGAGTGAAGCCTACAGTTAACATCTAGTTGTCAACTGTGAGTAGTTGACAATTGTTGTGTAAGAAATATTCCAGTTATCACTTTTACGCAACCGTTAGACTGTTGGAAGACACCTCAGGCTATAAGTTTTTAATCTGAAAACCTAAAATTCATCTGTAAGCTACACTGCAGTGAGCATAGATCGAACATGTACCAGGCTGCCTAAGACAATAAAAATGACACTGTCTAATTTATGTGCATGTGACTTTGACAATGGCTTCAAGCTGTTTAAGTTTTGAAAGTAGACAAGGAGCTCGCTGCTGTAAAAAGTATTATTGTTGGGCCTACGTCCAATACGCAGTTTGTATTACAAAGAAATGTGCCTTATTGCTTGAGGCATACAGAACCAGTTCTTTCTTGCCAGGACATTTTATTCTTCACAAGAACTCAGATGAAGAACTACTGGGAATTTCTCAAAGGTCCCTCCTACTAAAGCGTTTAAACCAGATATCATTTGAGTCCTGCTCAGATGTTGTCAAGGACAAGCAGTGATAACTCCCAAACCAGGGCTGCAAGACCAGAATAAAGTCATTTTATTCTTGTAGCCCTGGGATCAAGAACAAATTATGCATATGATTATGCATAAACCTTTAGATAATAAACCATTCGTCCTTTACGAAATATGATTATGAAACAATAAGAGCAGATGAAGGCATCCTTCCTTGCTATTTTGCAGCATCTACACCATCAGTGTCTTGATAATTCCATTGCCTACTCATCCCACTTTGTGATCTTGACTGCCTTCGTTTTGTCTGATTTCACAGTTAGCAACAAGTCAGGAACCTAATTTTGAATAAAAAAAAACAAAACCTCTTGCAGCGTTGTTTCAGTAGAAGTGGCCGATTATTTGTTTGTCCTTCGGAGAGGCAACAAGAAAGTGGTGCAGTCAGGGGAGGCAGGTGAGTCAGAGAATAATACATAACGATGAAATAATTTATATTACTATATTTACCCTGTGGTTTGTACTATAAAGTATTAAATTTTTATTTAGCTTAACCAGTTTTGATTATTTTTTTCTTCAAAGTCGCTGAATTTTCGCAATTTTGCACAACCTCTCGCTAACTGCTGGCTGCCATTCGATGAGAGCATGTTCCTCCTGTCTATACGTCGCCTATGAATGGTTATATGAACAGATTTTCCATAATTTAGCTTGTTTACGTGATGTACAGCGTTTCTGTCACCAACTGTGCGTGTAACGTGTTTCGTATGCTGAGGAGCGATCATAAACGGCAGAGAACAGATTCGAGGTGAGGCAGGCAGTTCTCTTGCCTCATGACAGGGGGCGCTCATGATCCCAGACATTGTGACTCCACAACTGCAGAGTAAGAGACAGCGCGCTAGCAGTACAGTAACTAAGTGAAGTGCAGCGATATATTTATTGTTTTCTCATTTCTTCCGACGTCAACATGGATGAATATATTTTTACACTTTTCTGAAGCAGGAAATAATACTAAAAGAAGACCAACACCGGAGCTAAAAGAGGTTTGCTTCGAAACAGAAGGATACCCGCTCTTCTCAAACGAAGTGGTATACAAGAAAAGACAGGCTTTGTGAATGTCCTTTCTTTTCTCAACTTGTTGCACTGTGTGGACTTGGATGGAATTATTAAACCAAACATGAGCCATCAACCTCAGATGCAAAACCAGGTCGCACTAAAAACGTTGGGGATGTCGAGGATAAACTTGTGGGACTTCATTTATAAGTAAAGGTAAGACAGGAATAAAATTTTCGTTTTTTTATTTTTTTATTTTTTATGAAATGTGTGTTTATGGTCTACAGTTTGTATGCGTAAAGAATGCAGAAAAGAAACAACCTGGAAACTGCTGTGTTAGAGCAGTGGTAGCTATAATCTACCACTTCGATCACTTATTAATAAAACATTAGAACTAAAAACATACTACTGCAACAGACTGAATGTTCTGCTCTTTGTGTAAAATTGTTGCACAAAGCGCAACAATTGCTATGGCAACGAGTCTGCGTGTAGCTTGATCGACACAGAGGGCGAGAAAGAAATGTTTTTTCTCTTTGCTGTGGAGCATAGCACGAAATTAATACCTACATTTTCAAGTTTCATTGAGTTAACGGAATTGTGCTACATCAGCGCGGCTATGTAAAAGAATAGTCTTCTCGCCCTCCGGCGTGGTGCGCATGCGCAAACTTTCCGTATGTAAAAAATAACATGCAAGGTGTCTGTATTTGTAAATCTGATTAAGTCAGTGCCTCGTCAGCTATGAATCTTGCCGCAGATCACTGTCACTCACTATTGCAAACAAAAGGCCTCATCGTTGTTCTATGCCTCAAGGATTATTTTAATATGATGCCACAGAAAATGCTAGAGATCATTTTTTCTGAGGTTGTAAGGAGCAAATAGATGCTCTCTCATTCACATCTGCTTGCTGAAAGAAGGCTGCTACACTTTCCCTCACTTACAGAAACAAATTTAAGTCACTGAAAACATCTATTAAAGAAACTAAATTTTGTTGAGGATTATTTCATATTTTCCTTTGGTTTATGTAGGACTGGATGATATGACGGAAAAACGGATCATGATATAAACATTTATCAGTCGATATCAGTAATTATTGATTAGTTCTTGTAAATATTAGAAATACTACCAAATTGGTGGCCCTTCCAGTTTTCTTCCCGTGCTGCGTATTTTTAAGCAGTTATAAGGCATGTTGGTGAAACCTCAAACTGCAAGTTACTCTGGTAACTTGCGCAGCAAATTGCTAGGTAACCACAATGTGAGTGAGTTAGTTGATTCCACTCACCTTGCTTAGCTGGGTCGTAAGAGATTGAGCGACTTTCCTGTTTACATTTCCCAAAATGCTGTGCAGTTCTTGATCAGATTTCAGTGATTATGCATAATTCCCACAAGTGTGAGCCAGAAGTGATCTGCTTAATTTACTGCCATCTTGGTAGGCAACCGAAGCGCAAAGCATAAATGAAACATGGCCTTGAGAACAACAAAAAAAAAAGCATATGGAAAAAAGAGTTTAAGACTTAATACTTGTAATGTACTTATATTGTTTATAAGTTAGACATGAAAAAGGAAGCAAGCTAGTTCTAAACATGTGGCTTGTTTATTGTTGTCATGGAAACTCCATAGTAACTGTCATGACAATTAGTTACAGATGTCTGCCAAGATGGCTGTCAGCTAGAAAGCTCTTGAAAGTGTGACGTCAAATTGGAACTATGTATTCTTTATATTGAATATTCTATCAGACATATCTATTGACAGTGGTCACATCTGTTGTGATATGTAGTTTTTAATTTATTGTCTAGTTGTAGGTTTTGTGAATTAAAGTAAAAAATAAAAAAATAAAATAATATGTGTTACTTCAGTCATAATAATTAAAATCTTACTTTATGCTAGGCATCAGTGGAAATATTTGTTGCTTATCTGTTCAAAATAAAAGTAATTGATCAGGTCACAAGTTGTTGAAGTTAGTGGGTAAATATTGTGAAAGTTTAGGTTTTTTTTACAGGAGAATATATCAAATCAAGGATGAATCTTAGTCGTAAGCTTTTTTCTGTTTGCGTGTTTAATTTTCATAATAAAAAAATGTAAATAACAAAAACAACAACAAAATAAAAGAAATAAAGAGTCAGAGTCTTTTGAGTTTAGATTAGAGCAGTGACATTTATATCATAATTTACACTTTTTGACATTTCGCACATAAATAACTTTGTAAACCAGCATGTAAACAGAGACAGGTATTTTAGGGGATTCTCCTCTGGAGTGAAAACTGACCAGAGAAAGAGGAACGCTTTGGTCGAACATTTGAAACATAATGAAACAGAAAAAGTAAAAGTAACTTCAGGTTATTGAAGTGCACCTGCTACAGAAAATCACAGCTGCTCTAGTAACATTAAGCTGGTTCTTAATGCAGTTTTGACCAGGTTTACAGATACTGTACACAGTGTAAATTATATAAGCATCGGCACTGAAGGAATAAAGTAGGAGGAAGGGGGCCAGTGCATAAAAGAGGGCCGAGGTGCTTAGGTGTTCTTAACAAGGCAGCAGATGGAAGGGGCTGATTTTCAAAAATAAAACAACAAATAAAAGCAACAACAACATGAAAAATATATACAAAAAAAGGAGCAAACACTTCATCATCAACACAACGTACATCTTCCCTTCTACAGCATTTTCATTCTTTTAGTCCTTCTTCCCCTGTTTAGATTATTTTGGAAACTGAAGCCAAGCGAACTTTGGGTTTTAGCATCTAGTGTAGCTCCCCGAAAACATTTAAAATCCCTGCTGGGTACTAACAAGATTTCATAAAAAGAAAACAAAAGGTAAGAACAGGGGAAATGACGGCTAATCAGCCTCCTGAGTCCGTTATGTGCTACATTTTAAGCGGGCTATGCCACTCCTTTGGACCGCATGAAGATCTGCTCTCCAGTTCAGTTTGGTTTATTCTTCTTCAAGTAGAAAAAAAAGGAATAAATAAAAAACTCCCACCTTCAGCTGTCCCTTTGAACACACAAACACACACATCATCACATCCACACTGAGGTAACTGTTGTGAAAAAATATACAAAAACTGAATGCCCTTTTTTGTTTCATTTAAATTAAGGATGCAACAGAAAAGGACATAGACACTTTAGGAAAGCAATTCAAACAGGTTGAAATAACGCTTTTCTTTGGAAATGAACTAATTTACTGTATGTGCCATAAGTAGGCAAGGTTTTCTACTTTTCCTCTGGCTATTTTCATTTTTGGTATTTAAATAGATAAGCCCTGAAGAATGGACACGGAGGAGACTAATAAGGGCAACGACAGAGTGACTATTTACAGAGAAATTGACACAGGGTAAAGCAAATTAACAGAAATAATTGTTTTCACCCCACTAGTCAGCAATCCATTCACTTATTGCTTTTGAAGACACAAAATTAAATGCATAATAAGTTAGATTATATAACAAGTAATTTATCAAAAACAAGAATGTTCGAAAAAAGACAAAATCATTGAAAAATGATAATAGAATTATATTAATTACATTAAAGGAAAAAAAAAAATCTTTTTAGGTGATTGTCTTGGAGTAATAAACACTAAAACCACTAAGTAGTCATGGGACATTGTCTCTTGCAGCCCTGAGTGTGTGAGTCCCTGATAGGTTGAAAGCATGGCGTGTTCATGGGGATGACAATAGATAATTATTTATTTACAGCTGTTGCTCCTGGCAACAAGTCCACCATGCAGTTCAAAATACATTTTTCATGTGACTTGCACATAAAAAAGTCTATTAAGCATGATCCTCTGACTCCTGCTTGACTGTAATGCTAGCAGCAACTGGTGAAATGGGGGTGCTGCGGCGGATCTTGATAACCGACGTCTCGTTCGGGGACTCAAATGCACCATAACCTGCAGATAGAAGATCAGTGGCAGTGCCATTGTAAGTGGGATGGAAGTTGGGGGACTTAAGGTCAGACTCCCTCCACAGCATCCCTAACACTTGTTTCTCCAACATGGCGTCCATCTCCACTGACCCCTGCAGCTGCTCCAGTCGCTCAGCGTGCTCACTGACATCAAAGCGCTCAATCTCTTCGTTGGCGCGGTGCACTTCTTCCAAGGCAGCTTGACTTGAGACATTGGGACTGGCAGGACCAGAGGTTGCAGCCAGGCAGTAGCCCTTCAGGTGTAGCCTCAGGCTAACCAGGTGGATGTAGTGGCGGTGGCAGTGGGGGCATTTATGTGGACGTTCACGGGAGTGTAAGCGCTTGTGCAGCTTGAGGTGGACAAACTGGGTGAACTTAGCAGGGCAGAGCTTGCAATGATAAGGTTTCTCCCCTGAGTGTAGGCGTAGGTGAGTTTTCAGGTTGCTGGTGCTGCTGAAGCGCTTGTGACAAACCTGAAACAGGAGATCACATTAAAACATGGATTAAGCAGCTTGTTGTTACCTGTGAGTTATTACAAATAAACTATCTAGGGAATCAGCTCTTTTTGAACATTTTGTCTCACCTGACATTCATGTGGTTTCTCCCCAGTGTGAACCAGGTAGTGTTTTTGCAGATGAGCGAGTTGAGTGAAGCCTTTGCTACAGGTTTGACATTTGAATGGCCTTTCTCCGCTGTGTACCCGAAGATGAACCTATGAGAAAAAAAAGCATATTCGCTTAGGTCTCTTCAGATCATAACCTTGATTATTATGAAGTAGAAACATCTCTTTGTTCATTTAAGTGCCATAAACATGTTGTACTCCCAGCTGTTTACACTGCACGCCTTTCAGAGTGCAGGAATGATTGCAAGGTAACAGATCAGATCAGCAGGCATGATGTTAAAAAGCAATAACAGAACAAATCCCAAGTCTTACCTTCAGGTTTGACAGCTGCCCAAAGGTCTTACTGCACACGTTGCACTCATACTTGATTTTACCATTCTGCTTCTTCAGAGGGTAAGGCAAAGCCTTGTATCCTGCTGACCCTGCACCACGCTTCACTTTGGTCAGATTAATAGCCTCTTCATCTGAGTGACGTTCACTAGTGTTTCCCATATGGGCTGAGGTAGGCTTGGTTGGCACCTGCTCGCTGGGAGGTGCTGTGGCGGCAGTTGGGGAGCCGCTAGAGGGAGCGTGAGCTGGTCCGTGTGGGTTAGGGTGCCCTGGATAAGAGCTGTGAACTCCTGCTTTGTCTCTCAAAGTAGCAGTTGAGAAGGCACTTCTTGGCCCGGGCAGGAGATAGTCTCTGTGGGCAGAGATTGAGGAGGGGTGCACAGGTTCAGGTATTACAAGGCGCCTTGCTGCAGGGTCAGAAGGTAGGAGGGGTAGATGAGGGGGCATTAGGCTGCCATACACTGGATAGATCCTAGGGAATATCCCTCCTACAGTTGGGACACCACCACCAGGGAGAGGATAATGATGTGGTAGGAGGTAACCCGGGTACTGGTGAGCAGTAGGGTAGAATGTTGAGGGGAGTGGGGCAGATGGAGGGGAGAAACCACGGTAAGGGTAAATAGAAGCTGGTGATAATGCTGGACCAGAAGGGCTACTGTGAGGGCTGGTTTCTGGGCTGCTTCTTGCAGAAGGGCTTGTTGTGGCCGACAACTGTTTGCCAGGGGAATGAGTTAAGGGGAAACCAGGGTGGCTGGGTTTGAGCAAGTCTTCAGAGAGGGGGAAACGTGGTCTGAGAAGGGGGTAGAGAGCACGGGGGTACAGGGGCCGCTCCGGGCTATCAGCACAACGTGGGCGGGTGGGAAGAGGGCGGCTGGGCTCCCTCTTGGGAGCTGAGGAGGACGAGGTGCTGTTGGTGCCACGGAGAATGGACAGGACACTGTGCTCCCTCTTGGGAGGACTGGGAGTCATGGAGACTGGAGACATACTGGACATTTCAACTGTGCTGTCGTCTCTGTCCACATGCTGCTGCTTAACCTCCATAAGCGACTGCTCTGTAAAGACAAACCAAGACAAAATTAATCATCAAATATATCCACATGGCATCCCACATTTAAGATATGTTAAATCTAACAGGGTGTTTTATAAGCAACCTATTATATTTCCTTGAACAGATTAGGATGGATTTATGGGCCAGACAAAACATGTTCATTATATTTTTTACACAAAATTATTCTTTGATATTGAGATTTTTGTCTGGTCAGTTCTGCCTATGTTGAGCTCCTTTCAGAATGACCTGTTTTACGGCTTCTTGTCACTTTAAATCTAAATAAGCTGCTGCTGGCCACGCCCCCAACTCGCTGTTTACACTCACAGGGTAAAATGTTTCGCTAAGATTATTGAGATTATTGAACATATTAATGTTAAAATGAGAAGGTCTAAATACATAGTATAAATTTTACAAACTATCTGACTAAATGACTGAATCAAATTGATTATGATTTGATCTAAATGTATTTGGATTCTATGTAACCTGACATGAATTGGACCAGGTTTAAAAGTGTCTCAGGATGACATTTGATGTGATTTGGAGTTATATAGATGAACTGAATTGAATGAAGGAACACCATAACTAACTCAGTAGACTAATTAGGTTGACAGAAGTGATGAACGAGGGTGAGGGGCAAGGTAAGGACCAATCCCCAGGAAGTGAGGCGTGACATCTGCCTCCAGGGCTTGTGTGTGAGGGGCATGCGATGCGTGTTTGCCTATAAAATCAAGATAAAATCAGAATGGTGGCAGACAGACAGACAGACAGACAGGACTGATGGAGGGTTTCCTGCTGAAGATATCCTCAGAAAAAGCTTGGCCTCCACCTGCCCTCCTCAGAGCACACACAAACACGCCCCACCCCATGTGACAAGGTACACACACACACGGAGGCGCCTGTGGACAAAGGCCTCTGTCTGATTTGTTGACTCTTCCTCTTCTGAACAACTTGCACACACTTCTGATCAAGCGCTTACTCCCCAGCTTTTTCTGGCCATTTGCTATTGTTTCGAGGTCGAAGGGTAAATTAGAGAGCTTCCTCCCTTTAGTCACTCACACCTACAGTCGCCTCTCGATGATGAAAGAGTGGATTAGGGAGGGGAGCTCCCTAACACATATCCTAAAAGCTCTGCTATGTCAGTTAGTAGCCCATCTCGGCTGCTAAATTGCCACAGACGAGCCTTAAAATACAGCAACCTATTATCTTAAAGCTCCTTTACAGCCCACCTAACTCTTTACCATGAGGTCGTCCAGAGGGGACTCTGTGTGTGTGTGTGTGTGTAGCTGTAAGAAAGTGTGTGAGAGAAATGCAGGCTGTCAAAGAAAATTCCAAATGCAGCACTGGTGAAATTTACCTCTCTTTCCCCATACGATTCACCTTCCCAGTCACACACACACACGCACCCACACACGCACGCCCACGCACACAACCAGTGACCCTTTCACCAGCAATAACAGCAGTGTGTAAACATTGGGGTTATCAGTTAGCTTTCCTCCTCCTCTTTTTCTTCCTCCCTCCATCCCTCTTTCAGAAAACAAACAGGTCGGCCATCTTGGAGATATCAATCTGTCAACACGGCCCTTCTGCCAGGAAGTTCAAGTAGTCAGCCGAGTGGGTAGGAGGTGCGGCTCAACCAAACCCTCCTCTGTCTCCTCTCTGGTCTCTTTAAGTGACATGAATATATCAGGGTTATTGGCCAACGCACACACAAGACTACTATGTGTGAGTTTGCATGTGTTAGAGATGAAAAGCAGGGTGTAAATGTGTCGGCATGTCGCCCTTATATCAGCATGAGTGTGGGAAGAGAGGCTGTTTGAGTATCTTTGAAGACACACACATACACACACATGGATGACAGGTGCTCTCGAGTGCTAAAACTTGAAGAATGCAAGATGACGGCAGCAATAAGAGCAAGAGAAGTAGGGAGAGGAGAAAGTGAGGGAGTCAGACAGCGATGCATGCTCAGTCATTTTGCTCACACATACACACACGTCTGGTTTTGTGATGACTGTACTGGAAAGAGGCAATGCAAAGAGAAATGATACAGGCAACAGTTGTCTCCTCCCACCATTTAGGAATGTGATGCAGGATGTCATATAATTTGGGCCAGAAACTCGGTGCCCCCCATAGGACAAGTGGCCCATCTTGTGAGGAGCTATGTGGTCAATATGTGCAAAGGTACTATTGCAGACTGGAAAAGACCAGAACTATAAAAATTTTTTTATCTCCATTCAACATCTGTGTATTTTATACATATTTTTATGGCTGAATAACACATTTGTGGTATTCCCCACTAAGCCAATATTTTTGCAGAACAGTTACAAATCAGATGGGGAATGTTTCTACCAGTTTTGCACATTTACATCATTCTCCATTTGTCTTTGCAAAAGGTTACTCAAGTTAGGTCAAGTGTTTGCAATATTGCAACAGATTCTCAATTGGATTTGTGCCTAGCTTTTTACTAAACTGTTCTACTGAAAACTTAACCAGTGGCCTTGTCAAAAGTTTCTTCCAGGATTGCTTTGAATTTAGCTGTATCAATCTGTCAATGACTCCAGAGCAGAAGTCTGTCTCCACCATGAATTTTGCATGCCAGTCAAAAAGTTAAAGTTGTCGTGGTAGATTTGTATTTTTTTATTTTTTGGTCTTCTGATGAAGGATATGTTGAGAATATCACCTAATCCTACTTTGAACCTCAGTACAACTTATTATTTATAATTTAAACGCTGGTAGGATTTATTTTTCTTTTTGGTGACCTCTCACAGCAATTTTGTGGCATTTGATTTTATTTATAGAGCAAATAAATCATTTTGAAAAATGTGCCATTTTCATCCACTTCGCAAAATTATGTTGGGATTTCACAAGCAATCTCTCTGGAATACATTCGAGTTTGTAGCTATCCCAAATTGTAACCCTAATGTTCATTCGTGGGTTATAATCCTAATGTATGCATGCTGTTTGAAATTACTTTCATTCCTTCCTGCTGCTATTTGAACATGAAAGATTATACAGTAGACTTCCAGCATTAATTATTGGTTTGCACATAATACATATATAGTTTTGGCAATGACAAGGACTTATCTTGCCAGCTTCCTCCTCTTTTACCTTTTGCCCTTTAACTGAGTTTCGGTCTAACGTTACTTAGTCAGAAAGATTGTGGTTTTCTTGGTTTTACTCAGTCAGTCAGTGACATTATTTCTTACTTCGCTTGTAGAGCTAACCTCTTATGAGCCACCATAACAGACAATTTATTTTTTACCCATTTTAGGAATGTAAATTCAGATGGCCGAGAAAACCCCCCGAACGAAAGCCCTTGAAACTTAAAGCTCAAGCCCTGAGACAAGTGCAGTCAACAAAACTCCAGGTACAAATCCGCTTTAAAGTCAGCTGCAGGTCAGCAGAGGCCTGCGGGGGCTCAAATGACAGATGAGGCTAATTAAAGACGACTCATATAGTAAGTTCACAATGTGTTGAGATAAAGGAGGAGGGGGATCAGGGGATCCCTTCTGTTTCTGTCCCCAGGTCATGCGCATTTTTCCCTGGGTAGTGGAGCCACTCTGGCTGGGTGTGCTGGTTCCTCTGCCACCTTAAGACTGCTATTAGCTTGCAGTCACACCTGGAAACCACTCAACTCCTGCTCTCAGGCTTTGTTTCCCTCTGAGCTGCCTCACTCTTTGATCAGCTCAGCCAAAGTGGATGACTGCAGTGAGTCTGCCGTGGTACAAATCTGGTTGTGAGAGTTGAATTTTTCTGTTGATATTTGAGGTAAAATCTCAGAATAATGACTAAAAGTTGCTGTTGAACATCATATTTTTATCATTTTGTGAAAACAAACTTTTAGCTCACTTCCTAATAAAAATTGCCAATGAAGACTGAGTCAAGCAACACTCTCTGTCTCTGCTGTGTTTATTGAGGTTGAGGAAGGCTGTGTGTGTGTGTATTTGAGAACTTTTATGTTAAAAGTGGGTCTTTAAGTGTGTAAGACTGTGGCATTAGGGGCCATACAGCCCTGCATGTAATTACACTGTCACTGGCACACACGCACACAAGAGTACAGCGATGGCACTGACAGAGATGAAAGGATGTTGGTCTTGTACTTTTGTAAGTGTGTGTGTTTAAGAGAGAGAGAGAGATAATGACAGACTAACGCTGAGAGAGGAAGGAGACATAGCTACACTCAAAAACAGGCTTTAATAGCGGCGACAGGACACATTCAAGACACATGGACATGCACCGCCGATTGATTTAATGTTTGTAATGCAAGCCGGTCACTCCTTCCGGCTTCTAATAAAACCACTGATTTTATTGCGCAAAAGAATCTGAAAGAAGTTTCCACAGCACTTCTCATCACCCTCATGCCTCATGAAAAGATGGCAAACAAAGAGTTGTTGAACTTACTGAGTTTTTGCATCATCAGCTCCCCGGATGGCGGGTATCTCAGTCGGCGGGCGAAGTCATGACAGTACCAGACGAGCAGCTCTGCGCCGGCCGGGACGGGCTTCACAGTGTAGAAGTAAATCTCCATGCCATTCTGGCATGCTGCCAGGTTCTGCTCTGCCGCCGATTTGGCCGGGTTGACGTACCGCATCCAGTTGGAGCGGGTCTCATCCAGACCGTCCACAAAGTGGTGAAACTCACCATCCACAAAGATCTGGAATGAAAGAAAATAACATGTGTTTTGATCAGTTTCACAAGAACAGGAGTAAAATAAAGTAAAAGTTTTACTTTTAAACTTGCAAAATTTACCACCATTTCCCTGAATCAAGCAACAAAAAAATGGAGCACAAAGGCAAGAAATTTATTACATCATCAAAAGAACAAGTAACCTACTGTAAATCTTTAAATGAGGCAATTGTAAATGACTAGAAAGACATGTTTTATCTCAGTTCAAAGCATCAAATTAACAAATCAAACATAATTAGCCCATCTGCAATAAATGTCATCTAAACCACATTTCTTAACCCTTTTTCTTCTCTATCTATCACCCCTTACCATCTCTCTCCGTCTTCATCACCTTCCGCGAGGCAAAAAAAGATAGACAGAAAGTCTATCACGGAGGAGGAGATCCTCTTTTATATTGAAAAGGGAAAGGAAGGATCAAGTCATTTTTAACCTACCACCCTCCCCCATCCCCTTGTGTGTTTCTTTTTCATTCTCCCCCTATCTCTGGCTCTCGTTTCTGTCATCTCGCTGCGTGTGAGAAAGTGAGATATGAGCATGAATGGAACCTTAATGAGTTAAGTTTCTGCTTGTGGTTACACTTTTTCTTTTCAAGCGAGTCAAACCCACTACACACACACTTCTGTCAGAGTGTGTAGGTACAACAACTATGTAGGTGGTTCGTGAGCGTGTGTTGTCTCATTGTCAGTTACCGGTAGTGATGGAGCGTGTTTTAACCATGTACCAGTATGTGTGGATTTACAGGAACCTTAGTGTGGCATGTTATTTGCGTGAAGGTGACATCACATCCCCACACACACCAAACAGAAAGCCCTGTTTCCTGTTCAACTGACTGCTTTTTGAAGCGAGAGACGTCACAGGAAGGGGTCTCTCGGGCTTCTGAGGAAATGTGTGTGTTTTCAACCGGCATACTCACCCTCCAGAAGTACTTCCGGTTTGCGTCTTTCGGGACGCTGTCGGCCGTGTAGATCTCGCCCACCAGGGGACCGAAGCGGGTTCCTTTGGGGATGTACTCCCGGCTGCACACTCCGACCACCTGCATGGCGACATACACAGACACAAGCAGGTAAAAAATGTTGTATGTGAGATACAGCAAAGTTTGCGTCTGTTTTTGGAAACTTTTGTGCACATCCATCAGTGACAAAACTCATTAGGCTTTATTTTAGATCCAAAAACACACAATCAACCAGCTGTCAGTAGAGGCGACGATTAATAAAATATGGGCACGCTTCGTGTGACTTCGAGCTCGAATGTTTGGTTGTAGAATAACTAAAAAATCTCTTTCTCTTTCAAATCTCTTTTTTCTTGTCACACCTCCACTGATCGCCACATCAAACCTAAACCACTGCCACTTCAATTACTTCAGGGGTAAACACTCAGATACTCAAACAAAAAAAATCCTTTCTCTTCTGTATTTTTTATTTTTTTTGCTTTATGGGCTGATTGAATCACTGACGGCGAGATAAAGAAGAGGAAGAGGAGAATTGCAAGGAATTTTCTGCTTAGACTCCAGCCATGGATGGACGAAAAACACACGGTCACATTTTTTTTTCTAGCTAAACCCACGCAAACACGAGTCTTTCCCAAACCCCTTGTTCTCCTGGTGACGTGGGAAATCCCCTTTTCCCTTTTTCCCTTCACAGGACCAGACACAAGCTTGTGCTATTGCTTGCACACAAGCTTTCTTTTCTTACTTGTTAAATCGTTTTAGTTATTTCCTGATGTCTTTGGAGCAAAACGCAGTTTTCTTTCATCAGCTTGTCCCTTCTTCCTCTCCAGGTCAAACTAAATATTAGCTGATAGAGTATCAGCTCGTAAGCAAAACACACTCCTCTTCACCGCTCTCCTTCCCCTTCTTACCTCAGTTCCTTATTGATAAGCCACTGATGAGAAAATCTATGCGATCACACCATTTCACTGATAAACTCACAGTAACAAAATTGACAAAGCTGGAAACTTTTGACCTGCAGTCACGCACATTTTTACTGGTGTAAACGCCCTGGAAAAAAACGCAAAGTGCATCAAAGATGCTTTAAAAAGAAAGAAAACTTTTGTTTCAATCTGATGCAAAATTAAGACGCAAATGAACACAGCTTCTTAAATCCACATATAATGAACATTTTAATGAAAAATGTGAACTTTCAGGTGCCAGCCGCCGTGAGTTTTTTTATGTTTTATTTTAACAAACTACAAGAGTGTTGTTTTGATTCAGGTTTTATCTCAGTTTTACCTTTTGCTGTCTGACATTTTGACTGACCAACCATAAAAAGAAATAGAGGGAAATATTATCATTTTACATTCATCAAGAAGGTCATGGTGGCTGATTGTGAGTACAGGAAGATTAAAAGACAAATTATGTTAGTATTTTTTTATTTTTTCATGTCCTATTCCAACTCCAGATCAAAAGGTTTAAATTAATTTGCTGCAACTTAGTCACTAAACTTAAAAGGTGATATTAAAAGTCTAAGGCAGGGGTCTCAAACTCCAGTCCTCGAGGGCCGCAGTCCTGCAACTTTTAGATGTGCCTCTGCTGCACCACACCTGAATAGAATAATTAGGTNTACACAAGGAGGAGGTAATTAGCCATTTCATTCCAGCGTTTTGTACCTGTGGCACATCTAAAAACTGCAGGACTGCGGCCCTCGAGGACTGGAGTTTGAGACCCCTGGTCTAAGGTGTTCGTTAAGGTGCTATATAGTGCCCCCTTGCTGCTGGCATGAATATTTCAGTGCGGTGAGAGCTTTATGGCATGACACACAACTTACAGGGCAAAATCACTGTAATCTTCTCAGCTGACATATGAGTTTCAAACAAAAGATTCAAGCTAAAGAAATGTGTTTTTATGTAAAATTTGCTTCCGTCAGTTTTTATCCCACTCACACACATTCCTTTGTCTTTGCGTGTGTATGTGAGCGTTTACAAGGTAGACACGGCAACCCCCTGCTCTCCGTTTCATGACCAACAACTGACTCACGCCCCTGTTAACGTACAGATGGCTTTCTCTGCTTGGACGCGTGTGAAAAGTTGAGACGGGAGAAAGTTTTCCTGTCTGCTGGCAAAGGACTGTGTGAGTGACTGTGTGGGAGTCTGACCTCCTTGGTGCCTGCCAGGTGTTTGAGGACCAGGTTTCTGGGCAGCGATGCCTCTGCTCTTGTCATCGTCATTGCGAAGTCAGCGTCTGGCCCCGCCTCCCATGGCGTATCTTTGACGATGTATGTGCACTTCTCCTCAAACTCTGCCTCTGGCCAATGTGTCAGGTCTGCCACCTCCATCTCCATGTCCATGTCCACGTCTGTGTCGGTCATCGTCTCTGCTCCGTCTGAACCCATGCTGGTAGCTGTGGAGGCCATCTTGTGGTTTGTGCCGTCCTGCTCCATAGTATGCGCCCCCTCACTGGTCAACATGGCCGAGCTATGAGAGGTCGCCTGGACGAGGTAAGAAAGAAGAAAAAAATACCTTTCATCATCTCTTCTTCATAAAAGTTCTTGAAACTTCCATCTGGAAGTGAACAGTGAGGTAGGAGAGAAATTAAATGGAAAGTTAAAGAAAAAAAAAGATGGAAAAACAAGACAACCATGCCAAGCAGAAAAATACCAAACATGCGATAAAAAACCCCCTAAGAATACGACAAGTACAAAAACAGCAAATGGTTGAAAAAATAAGATAAGAATATGAAAGGAGGTGGGAGGAAAGAACTGATTGGGAATAAAAAGGAGACAAAGATCAAAATGAAAGATTATAAAACACTGTGATGAGTAGAGACAAAGAGAGGAGAGGAAGATCTGTGATTATTATATGTAGTGACTCAGTGGGAAGAGGGGGGTTGAGTAATGGCTCAGTCACACACAAACACATGTGCACACACACACACACACAAGCGCAAAAGCACACAAAGGATCAGGCGGTAAATGTGTCGTCTGCCGTTTCGACTAAATGGTAACTAATTTGGGAAACGGTTCATTCATGTTTCAGTTGCATAACCTGATTTGTTAGATTTGTCTTTTTCTTTGCTTTTGGAATCTGATGATTTTTTGACATTTTTTTAGGAAACTTGTTCCACTTTTATCTCCCTCTATGACATAAAACTACCAGATTAGATGACCACTTCCCTCAATCAAGATAACACAATGTAGCAACAAAAAAAAAAAATATCAGTAAACAACTCACAACTTTTTAGTTAGTATTCAAGTTACATATAGTTTTTGTACATTCATATTATATGAAATAAAATACATTTTGGAAATCAGGCATATTTTCCACCTTGAACACTTTCACTATCCTTTTGTCTAACGGTTTCCAAGACCAGTCAAAATATGGGTCAAACAAATCTGTTTATCAGCAATTTTTCTGTTTTTTCACTTCTCTATACTATGACTCATTCTTTTTCTGACTTTACAAAGAAATTGTCATGTTTCCTTTTTATCAGTTATTCTTTATATAACTAATATTTCTCGAAAGCATGCTGAATTTACTCAGATATTGCAAATGTAATATTTCTCATGTTTCTGCGCTCTTCGACCCCCGCTCCCCCGTTCACCCACATCTCCCATGGGTTGAAGACGGAGGAAGGAAATGCTGTCTGTGTCTGAATGAAGCTAAAATTGGAAGCAGAGTGGCAAAGCAGCGGAACCGGCAAATCATCCCAACTCCCGGCGTGTGTGTTCTTGTCTGAATGTGTGTGTGTTGGTAATGGACAAGGGGGAAGTGATGAGGAAGGGAGCGTCAAAAAAACTTTTCCATTTGGGGGGCCATGGCAGCGCAAACAAAACTTCAAACACGATCCCACCCAAGACAATCCCACACACACACAGGAGCAGAAATCCACACAGGGGACAACATGCTGCTTGTCCCACGCTGAAGAGCGGAAAGCAGCAGATCTTCGTTGACCACATTTCGCTCTGTGAAATTATCTGAAGCCACAAGAAAGAAAATTGTTTCACATCCAAGTGACTTCGGCTTAAGCAAACAGGGTTTTGATCCCCAAGAGTAAAACAAGTTTCTGATTGAAAAGTGATTATAAAACTTAAGTTTGCTTTAATTAAGATTCAATTAAAAGCCACAAAAAAGCAAAAACATCCTGGATTCAGAGAATATTCTTTCTCGCAAAACTGACCTCTCTTGCTTAAGAGTCACATAAAAAAGCATGTTAAAGTTAATTTAAGTTGCTCTAAACATTAAACACAAACAGAGCAAATGCCCAAAATACATTAAAACCCAACAAAAGCCACAGTATCCATGATTTGCTTTGTAAAATTCCCAGTGAAAAGTCCTTTTTCCCAGACAGCAGCTGAAAACTCGCATAACCAGAAGTTTCCGCTTTATTTGCCATTGAAATGAATCACATCAAAACAGTGATCACATATGAAAATGTCTCTTTTAATATCTCTGCTTTCAGCAAAACTGCGAATCCTGCCTTTGCATAACAGCTGCAACATCGAAATCTATTAGTGAAACCAAGAACCAAGAAACAATTCATCTCTCGTGTATTTAGACCAACTGAAAACATTTAAAAGTTGAGCCTGCACAAAGTCAGATGGATTTCAAACTTAAACTTTGACAAGCATGAATGGATTGTTTTTAATCAGAAAATGGAAAAAACTTAAATTATTTTGTTATCAATGAATATACCTATAAAATTTGAAACTTTACTGAACAAAACAAAACTTGTTTTTGCATAAATTAGTGAATAAAATGTATTAAAAGTCAACAAAAAGTGCCTAAATTTTAACTCAATCCCAGGAATAGATTTACAAAACACCTCAAAAGCACCAGCTAAAAAAACAAAAAAAGTTTAAGAAATTTGTCCAAAAACTCATTTCAGTGTAATAATAAAAATCTTAAAGTTTGTAGTAACTGTAAAAGTTTAAAGTTTTTTTTAAAAAATTCTGATTTAATTGACAGTCTGTTTTTGGAGTTCACAACTTTTAGTATAAATCATGAAGTGTGTACAAAGTGTCAAAAAAGTTAGATAAAACCCCATACAATTTTCAATGTTGCACTCTAAATCAGTTGTTAGTAAAATGAAGCCGAGGGTGTTCAGAGCTGCTCTGTACTCACCGTGTAACTTTGGTCCCATCCACACATAGGGACGAGCACTGGGATCCTCTCTGGAAGTCTGCCTGTGAGGATAGAGAGTTTATGCAGGACAGGTGTAGTTCTGCCCTTCTGCCTTCCCACTCCGAGTGCTAATACTCCACACCGAGCTCTCAAGTTTCTTTGGGCAGGAGTGTGTGTGTGATCCACTTGGAGACCTGATATTAAATGCCTGACAACATCAACATCTCACAGACTAAGCCCTCTCCCTCTCCTTCTCTCTCTCTCTCGCTCGCTCACTTGAAGCCACACCCACAAAGCACTTCTCACACGGCTTTCACCTGAGGCCATGAGCCATACACACACACACACACGCACACAGCTAAAAATGTAACTCCTATTTTTCCATCAAAATAAAGATTTTTCTACATGATAATCACAAAGTGATTGTGTGATTAGTTGTATTCATGTGTGGAAATGTCTTTGACCAAGTTTAAAATGTAAACATGTATGCGCGTACTTGTGCATGATTGTGTGCGTGTGCGTGTTGGCGCGTGTGTGTCTGTGTTTGCGTGCTTGTATAAGGGAAGTGTTGAGTCACCGTCACAGGATGTCCCTCTCTTCCACAAGATAACACACACACACACACACACAAAATTGCACTCTAGGGGGCAGAACTGATCTGCTTTGGTTTCTTTTGCAAAATGAAATTTAAAGTACACTCACTCACTCTCCTGTGTTATTCTTTGCCCTTTCTCCGTCACTCCCTTAAAAAGCGTTTTCTGCCTTTGAGTTTGTCTTTTTCTTTCTTTCTTGCATTTTTTTTTACATTAATATTCTTCCTTTCATCCCCCCAAATTATTAGGTCCTTTTAGGGTAAATCAATTAAGACTGAGAAAAGGAGTCTTATTTTTGAATGAAAAGAATGAAAACAGGTATGAGCACTGAGAAGACTGGTAAAGGGAGTGTCTCCGACTTACTCCAAGACTGTTACAACACATAGGCTAAAGACTTTCTGAAGAAAATTTTTAAGAAAAGTACCTAAAATTTTCACAAGCTTATTAAAATTTCACTCAAACAATTTCCATCTGCTTGTGATTTTAGTGTGTGTCTATTTTAAAACCGACTAAAAGAGCTTTTGGGACGGGAGCATGGGGGTAGAAATACCTTCTCCGGATCCTATAAACAGCCTTCTGCTTCCACTTCTACTCTACAATCATAGCTAATACTAGCTGCTGTAAGCAGTTATCGCAATCAATGATCTAAAGAATTTCTGCACGCCTTACTATGTTTTTCTCTTTCATCTAAACTGGGTTACTACATGTGAGCAACGGGTCTATTTTTTAGGCTTCGTTTGCTTTTAACAACTGTGCTTCTCCCTCTGGGCTGGGTTAACAATGTCCATTGTGCATCCTTTGAAGGAAAATAACAGTATTTAACTTTTAAGTGTTGCACAATAAAACTATATTTATTTATTTTTTTTATCTAATTGATTTGACCTGAATGTTTGAAATAAATATGGAGCCTCATCAGAACAGAAAAAGAAGGAAGCACTTGTGCAAAATCCTCAGCAGGACTTAAAAGCGAAAGAAAAACACAGCCTTTAAAAATCCTTCAAGTGTCCCCTCACATAAATATATGCTGGGCCAAAGTGCTTTGAAATCAGGAGATTTTACAACTTATGATGCTTTTCATTGTTAGCAGACTGGCCTTGAATGCATGCAATGCGAGATGCGAGGTAACAAACAATACAGTCTGGTTAAAATTATAAACATCTGCTATTTAGTTTAAGTCAAATCCATTCTTGAAATTAGTCTTTACGACTCTGTTGATGTCAGTCTTAATATGCTTCGTTTTGCAAGCGTAAATACTTTCATAACCTCATCTTCAATTAAATGGTTGTGTTGACAGAGATTTATTTACTATTACAATTCTGGAAATAAGAAATGAAAAAGAAACTCTAAACTTTAGTGTTTTTCAAGTGATCATCGTGATAAATGATGCTGGATTTGGAGGCAATAATTCCCGATGATGCAGAGAACCACAATTAGTTTTGTTGTACTGACTGTTACAGTTTGTAATGCATGTAATCATGAACTATTGCAGATTTTAGTACAATCCCAAACAGCTCTAAAATGATTAATTCTCTCAAATAGTGTTTCTTTACTTAGTTTTTTATAATTTATGGAGTAAATTTTAAGTAATATTAAACAAAATCCACTTCATGCTTTAATATACATCTATTCTTTTTTTATTTCAATTCACGGCCTCTCACTCACTCACTCACTCACTCACTCACTCACTCACTCACTCACTTATAACAAAAGCTCAGTCTCTTACTAACACTGGAAATTCCCATCTAATTGTTCACCCTGTTTCCCTTAATTTAACTCCCACTCACCCACCTCCCTCAATTCCCCTTTTCTCTCCATCTTCCCTTTGATTTTGCACATTGTATTTACAAAAATGATTTTCCACACTCACCCCTCACGCTCCTTTTTCCATGACTTTTCTCTCAACCATTTTTTTTTTTGTCTTTTTGAAGAAAATAAATCACTCCAGAAAAAGTCATTTGTTTGTCTTTAAGCATTTTGATGTTTGCTCGCGAGGATTTTAATCGTGCAGCCATAAAAGAAAAGAAACTGCTGTGGCGAGCACAGTTTGTTGGACAGAAACAACAAAATAAATCTGTGGGAAATGTAACATTAAGATCATAAATAATGTTCTACTAACGCCGAGAAAGGAAATGCTGAAAAAAGCAATACGAATTTGTTGATTTTTCTTGTTTTAATTTGGTGTTTTCTTTTTGTTTATTTAAGTACTTATATTATTTCTTTCTTTTCTTGCGTACAGCTACCTTCAAATGTCAATTCTGTTTCTGTATTTAAACTAATAAGTCAAGCTGTATTTGTTTGAAACAAACTCCCAGGGCACAACTTTGTAGAAAAAAATTATTTTTTTTGTTCCAACTAGAACACTGTTAAGCTGTGTAATTGCCTAATTGTATCTTCAAGCAATCATCAGTGTTAGTGAAATTTGCCTTAGTTTCTTTGAGTCCTTTTATTTTTCTCTTATATATAAAAGAAAGATTATCAGGAAAAGAAAACAACCAACAGGAAGACGACGAAAAGACAAGAGACACCGGACTCTTTCACTCCCTCTCAATGGTGACAGAGGGTCTGACCACATCACTCGCTGCCTACTGCTTCCTGCCAACGGACGACCCCTACACACACACACGCACGCACACACACAAGCAGACACACAGACACAGAGCTGAAGATCTGTCCCACAGCTGTCGGACATGTTGATGCTCAGTGTTTTCTCTGTGCAAAACAACCAGATGCAGAAGGGAACCAGAAAGCTGAGAAATGCATTGAAACATGCATTGTTTACGACTGCACACATACAGTCGTATGTGTGCAGCTTCCAAAAACTTTCATAAAGAGTTTGGAAGCTTTATGACATTTTACAGCAATGCTCTCTGTAATTAGGGTTAGCAGAAGATTTTTAGCTTAATTTTAAAAATCAGTGATAAACTCAAACATTCTGTCTCTTTCTGGCTTGTGAATACATCAAACTAAATATCACTAGTTTGTGTACTTTCTTTGAAGTGGAAACTGTTACTTTAAAAGAAAGCTCAGTGTTAGCTATTTTCAGTCAGTAAGATATTTAAAAAGACAGAAAAGAAAGAAAACAGATATGTAATAAGCTACCCCAAAGACTTTTAGCATATAGCAAAAAGAATATATGGAGTACACCAAAATTACTCTTTCACAAAACATTTTGGACATCTTGGAAATCTTTTGGAAAGATAAATTCATGGTCTACATTCTCTCAACAATGCACAAAAAAAAAAATATATATATATACATATATATATATATATATATATATATATATATATGTTTGTTAGACATGCCGCTAATTGCTCAAATCACTAATTCAAGAGGTTGAAAACAGTTTAAAACCAACTTTGTAATTTTGTTGTTCATTTCTTAAAATAAAAATCTTTTCTTAAAGTGGCTGCTCTTTCAAACATCCGCATAACATCGGTTTTATATTCGGTCAATGCATGGTGGCACAGCTGGTAGCACTGTTGCCTTGCAGCAAGAAGGTTCAGGGTTTGAATCTGGCAAACTCTTTCTGCATGGAGTTTGCATGTTCTCCCTGTGCATGTGCAGGCTCTCTCCAGATACTCCGGCTTGATCCCACAGTTCAAAAATATGACTGTTGGGTTAATTGGTTTCTCTAAATTGCCTTTAGGTACTGTTTGGTTTGTGTGAGCACAATTATTTGTTATATATTTTCTTCCAACATGAGTTATTATGAGTATATGTGCTGAAGTAAAATTGTACTGGACTAAAGAACAAACAAAGAGTTTAGCTAAGAGTTTATTAAAAATCAAAATTTTTGAAGAATGCTCTGGTGGTGCATAAAAAAACAATAAGTAACTCTATATTAAATTAGCCAATTTAATACAGAATCACTACCATTTCATAAAAGGTTGACACCATAAGTAATAACCCTGATGAATACACCCTCAAGGGTGTTAAATATTTCAAATAGCATGAATATTGAAATAACAGAAAAACTCTCCACTGCCTAAGGTTTTTAAAAAGCAAGTATTTTCTTAGCAAACCTTCCAGATAATCTATCTTTGTTCAAGACCTTCTAACTACACTCTAGCTAAACTAAACATTTGTATTAATTCTCTGATGTAGTGGAATTTGTTTTGCTACCACAGTCTATGTTTAGGGTATCCACTGAGTTATCCACTTCTTGGAAGATTGCCCACAAAACAGTTATCCCACTTTCTCATTATACAGTCATTGACTAAAACTGAACAACCATCACTTTCCTTAGAAGCAGACACTCCTAGATGGCCCTCTTTTGCATTCTAAAAGACCAGTGAAGTGAAATACCTTCAGGTAATCTGGATGATGAAACATTGCCAGAGCAGAAATTGCTGATGCCAAGAAGTTGGTGAAATGTGAGGCCAAATCAAGGCAAATATGAGAGCAAAAAGTGACAGAAACTCCCAGAAAACCAGAAGAGTTGATCATTCTATAAAAAACTGCAACATCACCAGAATCAATAACTTTCCTTTGGAGAGAGGTTTTTCTGGAGCTGGTGGGTCCGTTTCTGGTATTAGCCACGGTCAGAATAGTCTGGGGAAGACCATACTACTGTAGAATCTGGCTTTTGCCATGCAAATCTCCATCCTGCATGTGGAAAAAAAGTGCAATGAGAAGTAAACATTTGCCTCACTGATCAGAACTTCTTAGAAGATAGTATCCAGTTTTCAGAGATTTATCCCAAAACAAAGAGTCAATTTTACTCTTCACCTCTCAAACATAATACTCCTTTGATGGCACTTATATGTACAAGTGCCATCTTGAAATGACAGAGCTGCTGTCTTGAAACAACAGAGGTAGGTCAAAGTTCATGTGCTGGTGCATGAGGTAGTTAGAGTTGAGTTTGCATGTAAATGTCAAATGTGAGGTTGTCCTTACTTCTCATCCTAACCAATCAAAGCAAGGAAGCTGTTGTCAGGAAAGCATATAAACTCACACTGATGTGATACTGAGCTGCCTCTGTTGTGGGAACTGGCAACAAACCTGACAAGAGCCAGATGATATAATAATTGTGCTTGGCATGTATTATACCTTGCCCATGTCATTTCCTTTTTCCCTTTCTTTGTGAGGATCTGCATAGCTGCAGGGTAACTGCATTTAGAAAGGTGGAGTGTCTTTAAGGTGGGCTTCACCTCAGTGCACACAAACAACTCAAGTCGATGTGAAATGTCCCTTTTTGTGTCCCAGAGGTCCTACCTGCATGCCTTCAGGAGAGAAACGGGACAAAAAGGAAGCAAAGACCTCCTGGGTCTCTGTTAGTTTTTCAGTGGGCCACTATCACACACACACCAACTTGGGGATACACGCACACACACTTTCATCTTACATAAACTCCACTTGCAAGTTAAAATTTAAGAGTTCCTTGAAATTTTCAGTCTGTAAAGACTCTTAAAACACAAGCAATGAAGACTCTGAGGGTGAGCTGAAAGTCAGATAAGTTAAGGGACTTAGTGCAGGTAGTACTAACACTGCATTCTCCATTTAAGAAGAACCGTGACAATTTTGTTTCATAGTCTGTAAGTAAAAACTTAGATGTCACAAATATCTTATAAAGATATTATAAGATAACCCTTATAAAAAAATATTTACTCACTAGAATATTTGTAAGAAAATTCAGTAAATCCTGGAAACACTACCCTCAAGAAATCTAAGCCCCCTTTTAAGGATGGAGACATAACTTATGTATCTAAAATATACCAATAAGCAGGGAAGCAAAACAATATCTGTTTTTGAATGAAATTGTAGCACAAAACTAGACAAAAACATGTCAGTCAAGTAAAGAACAGACAGAATGGAAGGAGTTAATTTGAGGACCCAAGCCAACATCCCACAAATGAAACTGTTCGGTTTGGAAAAAAAGTAAATTTTTTTGAGTGTTTTTGCACCTGTAACGAATACAGAACTTCAAAAAGCCATCCATTCTACATGGGATGTTGGTACCTATTTCCAGTAATGTGTTTACTCAAAGGCAATGCAAAATGACCAATAAATATAAGATTCATGCATTTGGACTGTGGAAGGAAGTTTGAGTACCTAGAGAGAACCCATTCATGCATGAATAGGACATGCAGAAAGCTCTGGACAGGACTTGAACCAAGGACCTTCTTCAAGCCAACAATGCTAACAATTGGATTGCTGGATAATCCAACTTCAGAAATATGTAAATTAAATAATATCTTGATCCTTTTGCGAATCCTTTTTTACCACACATTTAAAGTCAGGATTTAGATGTCTTTTTAACCATGTAATGATAGTAGATAGAATTTTGTGTTGTACCTCTGAGGCACCAGGGAGGCAATCAAGTTCACTAGCAGGCAGCATGACATGTAAGGGTTTACTTTGTGGTCAGCTGGTCAGTATATTTATGGCAAACACATCAGAACTTCAGAAAGAATTCACACAAATCTCTTTTCATTCCACTAACACAAAGGACAGGTTATACTCAGGTGTGCTTAGACAGAGCAAATCACTGGACTTCAGCTAACACAAGTTTATTTTGTGGTGA
Organism: Alfaro cultratus; assembly: GCA_903066825.1. NCBI lineage: Eukaryota > Metazoa > Chordata > Actinopteri > Cyprinodontiformes > Poeciliidae > Alfaro > Alfaro cultratus. The sequence continues at coordinate 60,955 of CAEFZX010009333.1, forward strand.
TAATGATTCCAAATAAGAGATGAGGAGTTTTTTTTCTAGTAAAACTGATCACCTTTAGAATGAGAGCTGATCAACACACATTTTCTGTAAAATGCACCATGCACCACTCCATGCCTCCATTGCAGGTTGGTGATGAAGTTTTGTGAAACAGGTGTGGTAAATTTACCAAAGAGCTGGATATGCTTCTGATTTAAATGAGCATGCTCAGAAGAACCACACTTTCAAAGAGAGAGTTCAACTTGATGAAATTCTCCTGACTAGTAAACACTTTCCTCTCTTTTTTTCTCTTTCTTCTCTCAAGCCTTCCCATCTTCCCCCGTCCTCTGCCCTCCAGTCTCCTCCTGAGTCCCAAACATTTTAATTGCAGCCCACAGGCCATTTGAAGCCTCAGTGAAGAGATCAGCCATTGTCCATTTCCTTTGTGTTAGTGTGTGTCACTGTGTGTCACTGTGTGTTACTGTGACGGTTACACCATGGGCCTGTGCATGTTGGACCCTCTGTGTGTGTGGATTAAGGGAGTTAATCCCTGAATAGAGAAGCCATTAGGGAGAATTAGGCAGTTTAGACGTAGCCATGATCCCCTCTGCTGTGCGTGTGTCTGTGGGTTTCAGTGTGTGCAACGGCGTCTACGTGTGGCATGTGTCAGGTCAAGGCCCTTAAAAAGAAGGGGTAGAGCTGCATCAGGAAAGTAAGAGGGGGGTGTGGGATAGCGTATGTGGTCATCAGTTCCTGTAATCTTACCAATCTGCTTGTGCTGTGTCCCACACACACATACACAAATAGGCTCATCTTTACACTCTCAACAGATGGCTGTAGCAGAAAGGCCAAGGGTAAACTTGTGCAATGCCTAAACCAGACAAGCACCCTCCATATGAAAGCCCCTCTTCTTTGTCTATAGCTAATCACTTTGTCCTCAGCATGCAAGCAGGACTCTTAATTAAGTGGCAAGTAGTCCGTTCTTCTTAACAATGTTTACATGTTATACCAGTGAGGAATCTTGCCCTGTATTTGACTTAAGTTACAACTTCAGCGAAAAACATGTTATACACCAATCTCTATAATTTTTTTTTTTTGTAAACAAATGTGTAGAATTTGAAAGTAGGATATTTTCATACTCATTATTGAACAATTTTTAACCACTTTTCAGGGTGAAATCATAAACCAATGATTGACTTAACCTATTTTTAAATAAAAAATCGGATGCACAAGATGAATTTGTTGATTTTCCAACTCACACTGGGTCACGTCTGACATTCAGGCCTCAAACACAATCACCCAATAAAATCTGGGTAATTGTCTTTTAGCTAGTTGCATTTTAACCAAAAATGTCATGTGGCATTTATCTAATATCCTGGCTCAACATTTGACAAGTCTTGGTGATATAACTAGTTGCTTTGTATAGCATGGGCACTGATGATGGTGGAGAAACAGTTTTCCTGGAAATGTAAGTTGTTTCTCTGAAATGAGCATATTAAGTAGTGCCTACCCATGCCTGATTGACAGCGGTAAGACACTCCTCCTGGCTCCGATAAATTGTTTTTGATCGGGAGCAATCCATTTATTCAGACAGCACTAATAGCACTGAGAGGAGGTTGAGGAGCTTGATTTTTTCAGATATTATACTGTCATGACATGGTGACAGTTTTAACAAATGTGTAAAAAAAAAACAAAAAAAAAAACTCATTTTTTAAATAAAAGTTACATACCCCAGCTTTAAAGCACTTGACATATCCGTTTGGGTAGAATCTAAATTCTGTCAAGCTTCAAGGCACATGTGTCAAACTATAGTCCTAAACGTCTGGCGCTCATCAAATTTTCAATGTTTCTCTCCTACAGTACACTTGAATCAAATAATTGTAATTATTAGGACTATGAAGAACTTAGCTATATACTGAAGATGTGTATCAAGCATCTGGGGTTGTTCCTGAGCTTAACTAACCAATTTCATTTCATCTGAAGGTAACAGTTTACGTCCAAACCATGACAAAGTGGCAACACATGTGTATAACTTGTACTCATCTACAGTTCTTCGAAGTGATAAACAATTGCTTAGAAATGGCTCCAAAAGATTTTCCCAACTTGTGCAACTCTACAGTTCTCCTTCTTAGGTATTCTTTGAATACCTGTGGCTTTCCCAATGCTTTAAGTATTACACATTTCATTGAGTGCCGTAAAATGAATCTGTATGCTGTTGAAGAGAAACTGGAAGTATTAGCCACCCTTACTGGCATAACTGTATGCTACTGACCTACTGTGTACCAGAAATAATTGCTTAATTCAGGAAAATACAACCTAGTATCTCAAACAAGTTGGACAGTCTCACATTACATTTATACATGCATACATAAAATATTGCAATTTATTCACATCAGTAAATCAGTAGTATTTCTGAAGTTTAATATCTCACTGTTGGATTATCCCAACAAGGATTACCTGGAGGCAGAGACACTTGTAATTTTGTCCAGATAGGAATGTAAAGAAATAATGTGACTTATTTTAAGAAAAACATCATAAAATTATTATTATTACATTATTTGCAACTGTTTTGACTTATCATTCTGTGAATTTTTGGGGTCTTGTCACTATGAGGGTGATTTTTGCTGCTTTTTGTCGTTTTTGGTAAACTGAGCTAATCACCTCATCATTGTAAATAATCCCCCAACAGTCATAGTAGAGCGAATGATCTCATCTTTGCAAAAAGGATGTAAATTATACCCTTTTCCTGTAAGCTTTGTGCCAACAGCTCTGACAAAGCTTGAAGCATGGATCGTTGTATTGTTTGTGGGCAACCTGTGTTAGACACGGCAGCTGTTTAAGTTAGCTAGCTGGATGAAAGATGTCTTGGTGACTTTAAAAACCTTTAGAGTAATTAACTGCTACCTTTAAATTTATGAACCTTTGTTCTTCACTTTGCCTTGCTCAAGTAGTCTTCCCATAAAGTCAGGCAATGAACATCTGGAAGAAATAGCTTTGGTTCTTGTTGATAACATACAAAATAAATATAAGCACAAATAGAAAAGCCGAGCCATAACTTTAGAATGTTCACAAACGTGGAAGTGCTATGACTATGCTTTTTTAAAATATATATATATATATATATATATATAATATTACAGGCTGATTACAGAGCAGTCTGGCTGTGTGCGTCTGTCTTGTTACATCATGTGTCACTTTCAGTCAACAATGAGCCTCTGTCCTGAGATAATCTGAAGAACACCACTAAGAAACAAACATAAATCAAGTTTTTATAAAGCACTTTAGTAGGAGAAAACAGGACTCTGAGGATTCCCGCACTCACTCTCAGGTAGCCATTAAAAAGCTACGGACATAAACATGTTCCAGCTATCTTCCAGTAAATAGTGGAAACGTGCAATGAGTCACCAAATGAAACGGCAACTTGGAGATAACACACACACATGCATGCACACGCACACATCACATCTGATGTCACACAACCCCCTGTCTTGGTAGTTTCCACTAAAATAAGCCTGAGGACAAACCACTGTTATACACAGGGACTGTGGTTAAAAAAATCTAATTAATAGTGACTTAACTCTTGTTTGTGGTATTTTTTAATTATTTTTTTTGTCATGCACCGTATCACTATTACATTCCCTCAGTATGTTTAACATTCCTAAATGATGTTTATGGTCCTTTAAAATCTGATTAATGTAATGAGTTTGTTCTGTTTTGGCCTTTATTTGTAGCAAAACAAACTACAGCTTTTACTTAGAAATGTTATCATTTGCAGGTGCTTCTTGATCTGTCTTTCATCAGATCAAGTGTTAGACAGAGGACCAAAATGCAGGGCTGTTTGATGAAAACTAAAGTTCTTTATTCCCAGAATACCACAAAGTAAATTTGGTCATAAAGGTAGATGCATGTTTGGCCCCTATTTATCCTGAATTTGGTTACTCAGAGACTGCACATCCAGGTGTGTGAATAATTTTGGGTTTACCTGTAAGGACCTACTTAGTATTGGAGCTTGAACTTGAACCACTGATAATACACCTGTGGCTCAACTAAGAGGAGTTGTCACAGTCATAGTCACATTATTTTCTACTTGCAAAAATCAGCAAGACAGACATTTTGCTGAAATAAGTGTAAATTCAGAAAATGACTATCTGGATATTAACTTACTATTTGTAAAATAATTCTCAAGGCTCTGGGCTAGATGTAGAAGACACATTTTAGTTGTACTAAGCTGTACACAATATTCCTTTGGTTCCACAGTCCTGGGAGCATGTTGTGTAAGCACATCTTGTTGCAGATGTACCCAACTTCACAGGTGCATCAGCAACACTTAAGCCATAAGGTGGGGTGCATGTTTGTGGGTTTATTGCAGAACTGCCTTCTGAAAGGAGCTTTTGGGATATAGGATACAAATATCTGACATGCAACCAGAAGACTGAGCATGATGTAGAGATGCAATTCTGTTATTAGTGGAGGTATTTTGTAAAATAATTTATGAATTTTCAAAATACCTTATATAAAAAGGGTGTAAATATTAAATGATATTGTTTTGAAGATATAAAGGAAGTGCAAAATTAACCTTAGTCACTTGCAATTTCTTTTAATACTTCAATTGGAACATTTATAGTGCTAGAGCACAGAAAAGCAGATCGGAGTAACTGATAATTTTATTTTATTTCATACCCTTGTGTTTCTGGATCTATTTTTTTGCCATTGTTTTATTGACTAGTGATCAGTGGCATTAGGAAGCACATGAAGCCGGCCTCTTTTGACCTTTCTTCTTTTAATGCTGATTTGGTTCAGATCATTTAAGAGACTGTCTTGTGAGGAGCAAGAGTTGAACAAAAATCCATTAGGTTAAAAAAGGTTGTGTCTTAGTAAATGTCCATCAAACAGTTATAAGTTAGGCAAACATTCAATACACAACCTTTAACCATTAAAGCCATCACATAAAGTTAATTAGGATTCACACCTTAAATTGTAACTACCCATTTGATACTTTGAACTTTCACTAATGCAATCAACCTGAACACACACAGTGTGTGTTAAATACTTTACAGCATTCGTGATGGAGGAAGGAAATCTGTTGACACATCAGTGACACTGCATTTTCTACCCCTAAAGCCTGAAATCACACACAAAAGATAACTTTTTGATTACCTTCTCCACTGGATGAAACTCCCTGCCTTCAGGGAAGATTCTCTGATGAAAACAGGCTTCCTTCAACTCTATGTAAAAAGTAGAATCACATTTTTTAAATGTTTTGTTGGACATCTATTTGTTTTTAACCAGTACAAGAAAACTGTGTTAAATCTAAAGAAAACTAAATAAAATTGTACAGTAAGTGAAACAGTGCAAATATCTTATTTAAAATACTAAACTTAACTATTTTAATTTTCCACGTATATGATGATGTAACAATTTATATTTACCATAATGTTACTTGTTAAAATAGCACATGTTATGCTTTAGACAATTAAAGAGACTTCTTACTTTAAAGGAGTTTTACTTAAGTTTTTGTTTTACTTTAAGCAACATTTTACCAGTACAGCAGTTCAGGTCTTATTTACATTTCGTTTTGATAAATAGCACTACTTTGGAACAAAAATAATCTGAAGGCACTTTACAAAACAATCTTTTTCCAATATTAAGATAAATATTTATTAAAAGATTTCAAAGTATGATCTGAACTGCAGACAGGGAAGGAATAACCTCTGCACTACGGTTGTTCAATATCAATTAAATGCTGGATAAGTCACAATATTAATTTATTCTATCCTGCACCATACTATTCAATTTACTTTTATATGCTTAATTGTCAGTTGACACAAAATTCCTTTGGAAGAGCTGCTTATTTGTGCTATAAGCAGCTCTTCCATTAGTGCTAATTGAAAAATCAATAAATGGATGAATGCTAGGGCAATGGGCAGCAGCTTGTACTTGTCCGTATACTTGTTTAGATGTGCTCTCTGTTTATTTTCATGTCACTTTATTTGACTTTCTTGTTTCACAGTGTCAGTGGGGTCTTTTTTTGTGGTTATTGTGCTTCTAGTGTTCATGGGTCCGTGTCCAGATTGAGTGACCACTCATTAGAAGGTTAAATAGGATCCGTTGTCTGAATGCTGTGCTGATTAAGCTGAAGTGGTCAGGGGCTAGTGGGCACCTGCCATAACCCGGCTTGATCTCATCAATCACACACTGACCTGGCCGCTGTCTGGTCCCCTGGACTTTGCAAAGGCCCAGAGGCCTCAATGCTACCCCTTATCCCGGAACTGGGTACATCATTACCCCTTGGACCTGGAGCCACAGTGACCCATTGAGGCCCTCTCTTCTGTCTAACCCTGCCCACAGCCCTAGCTCTGACCTTTGGGATGACAGCTGAAATAACCCTAAAAAAATAGCAAAATATAGGAATCTCCTTGGAGATTTGACTCTAAAGTGCCACCATTAGAATGTCTTTTCTATTTTAAAACCTTTCTTGGACTACATACTATGAACTCCATACTATTGATCTAGATGATAATCCATTAAGAGTGGAACTACTTCCTTATCCAGCTCTGAATTTAAGCACACTAGACATCTTTTTATCTCTGATATCTTACTTGAGCAAATCGTCAGCATTCAGATGTCCTACAAAAGTACAATTACAAGAAAAATTAAGAAAATCTGTCTTTGTGGTTTATATAATCAGGATTACATGGTTTAAAGCTCAGAAGCTGAAACAATGGACTATGCCATAATTCTATTTTCCGGTGCTTTAATAATAATCTCTTCACTCCTTTAGGATAAACCCTCAATCAGGATTCACGTAAAAATCAATGAAAGAAGCCATGCCCCCAGCTGTCAGCTATAAATAGGATTCAGATTATCATGACAATTAAAAACAAAACACCTAAATTAAACTGACTCTTCTTGTGTTTTATATAATCAGCCCAAATGATATCAGGAGCTCTTACCAGAAGAGTGACTTGTATAATATATTGCTGCTTTTCTGACATACATTAAGTATTTAATGGACATTTAATGGACAGCTATATTTTCTTTTTGCTTCTGTGGTTACAGTTTGTGTAAGTAGCATTTGAGTCTTGAGCAAATCATATCTAGCACTGAAACATTGGGGAAAGAAGAAAAGTATCTAACCTGCAGTTAACACCAACCTTTGCAGGACCTGCTAGTCAATCTTGAGGTAAGAGCTCCTGACATCATTTGGCCTGATTATATAAACCAGAAGAAGAGTCAGTTTAATTTAGGTGTTTTGTTTCTAATTGTGATGATAATCTGAATCCTATTTATAGCTGACAGCTGGGGGCATGACTTCGCAGGATCTGCGAAGGTTGGCAATGTTGCTCACTGGGCAACTACTATGCCTGGATTCCACCAGCTAATAATTACCATTATATATATTAAAATACCAAGAACCCAGTCCATTTCACCAAACATGACTTCTGAAAATGTCAATCTGATTTTGAAATCTTTCTTTGGTCTCTATTAAAGGAGGGTTGTTATGTAAAATTAACTTCTTGAGATTCATGCAATATTATATTGTTATTCCATCATCAAAAACATATAGGGAGTGTTGCATTTATTCTTTCATGCATGTTTAAGGGATCCTTTAATCTCTGGTGGCAGCCATTCAGAAGATGAAACACCGAGGTGCCATGCCACTAGTTGGATTGGCTGGCGACTGCAAAGCAGCCAATCCAAGACCGGCATTTATTTTCCTTGCTGCTGATTGGCTGTACCCCCAAAAGCAGAGATAAGGAAGACCGTGGAAGTGCAAAGATTAATTCACATTGAGGTATATTTTGTGTTTGAACTACTAAAATAACGAGTTTTAAATGTTTTTTACAAGAAAAATTAAGAAAATCTGTTTTTGTGGTATATATAATCAGGATTACATGGTTTAAAGCTCAGAAGCTGAAACAATGGACTATGCCATAATTGTAGGGTCTCAAGTAGCTGTGGATTTTAGTAATTTGTGACTGGCTGTCAATACATAGTTAAGTATACTAAAGGTTTTTTTTTTTATCTTATAGAGGAAATGTGGAGGTGTGTTTGGGTGTGTATATGAATGTTTGTTTCCTATCTGACCATAGGGCTTGGTAACTGGCTCAAAGTTTATTGAGATCTGATATGAATTCCTATCACTTTTTCATGATAAGATTGTATGAAGAGTATGTGATTTTTTTAGCACACAGAAAACCAGTAAGCATATGACTAACCCTTTTACAGTAAGGAACTGGCCCTGAGGAGTGAAAGTGATGTGTTTATCTTTTATTCCAGCTCTCTTCTTTTATTATAGACAAAGAAGAAGTGTCTTTGCAAAAAAAAAAAAAATTCTTGTAATATAAATGTAAATGTAATGCAAAAGCACACCGAGATGAGATTAAAACAAAGCACTCTATTCCAGATTGTTTGGATTATGATGTCAGTACACTGCTGTAATAAGATCAGTACATCAAATTATTCCTAACTCTTAAATATGTTTGCCTGAGAGTCTCATATAGTAAATAAAGTTCTTACAGCTTCTCTAAATCCAGCAAGAAAAAAGTGAGAGTTGTGCAAGTCGAAATAAACACAGTGTTTATGGTATTTAGTTCCAGACAGGGAGGACTTTGAACTTTATTCTGAGACAAGTCAAGGCCCATATCAGTGAACTGCCTGAGCCGATTTATTTATTAATGTCATAATTGTAAGTGGTAGTAAATCTTTCCACTTTGAATGCAGACAATAGTTTAAACAGCAAACACTCCCTTTGTTTGAATTCCTGAACCACAAAGAATTAACCTGCCAGAAGCAACTACAAAAAAACACAAAGTATTAGCTTCTGTGTAGTGCGTAACAAGGGAGGAGCGGTTCAATATTTTATTAGCATTTAAGATAAACCTTAGAAGTTCACTATTGACTTGGGACTAGAAATATCCCAAGCATTCAGTTTCTTATAACTGAGAAACATTTTGTGAACTTATTTTTGTCCACTGATGGACCCGGGTTTTTATTTTAGGGACAAAAAGTGTAACATCAGTTCTCACAAACAATGGACACCTTTCACCCCTTATAACATTGGAGACTGTGGGCATTTTTCTTTTACATTTTTAAGGTTTTAAGATAGCACGAACCAAAATTATACCTATGGTTCTATCTATTGTTCATTTAGTCCAAACAGCAAATTTTAAGTGATGCTTGATCATTTGTGCTTTACATATCTAGCAATTATGAAACCTTAACATCTTATGTATTTAGATTTTGATACACAACTTTGTCAGACAGAAATGTGAAAAATAAATATGCTTCCTAGAATAGCAAAGCTCAAAAACTGTCAGAGTAGCATAATAAATAAGGCTCTACAATGAGGGTGTTTACATGTGGAAACTTGTATATTTATGTTTTAAGTTCGATGAGATAACCATAACTTTTACCGACTCAGTCAGATATTTTAGACATTATATCTCCAATCTTCACTAATCTGTTTTTCTTGCACTTTGTCACTTTCTTCTCATGCATTTTAGCTACAGCAATACATCAGCAGAACTCTATCACACATGTTGTAAAATAAGTCATAAACCCTGATGATCTCAGATAAATCTGATAAAAAAGAATCACTAGACAACAGTGCTACTGTATGTAGTTAGGAGCAAAACAGTCATGTACACCCCCTCTTCTTTTTTGGTACTTTATGACCCATAATAAATGTTCTTAACATTTTTAATTTTATCAAATCAATTGTTGATATTTTAAATTAAGATCAGGAGATGACAGTTTTGGATAAATAAAAGCATGTCAACTTTTTTGATTCTTGAAAGATATAATATAAATATATATTTGATGTGCCTTTTACAGTAAAGGGACTATGTACGTGGGCTTTCGACACATGAAATTATTCTGAAAATGCTTAGTTTTGTTTGTTGTTTTATTAAATTTAATTTTAGATTCTGTATAAGGAATCTGGGAGGTCCAAAAATAATAACTCTCCTTCATGAAATCATGTGAAGTTGAGGAATTTCTTCCACATACCCCTTTGCTCAAATGTTCAGTTTCAAAACCAGGAAACTGATACATGATAAAATCTAAATACCAAGGCAGAATCACAGCAGGTTTTGGCACGTGGCTGCTGCCGTAGAGAGAAGTTTGGCTTCAGCCCAGCTTCCCTGGCAGTCTGCCAAGCTAAACACACGCACACACACACGCATAACTGACAAAACACACTACCATTGACAAGTTAGCGCCAAGCTCAGATAAAGGTTTCCCTCAATCTGGCTGGGTGGTTGTACGTGTGGACAGGGAGAGTGGGGAGAGGAGGTAGTTTAAGTACAGTCAGACAGGAGAGAGTAAACACTGATAACTCCCAGCTGGGTGTGTGTGAGTGTTGTCTGTGTATTCAAAAAGGCAATGTGTGCACCACCACCCCCGACCCGCACACACTAAAACACTTCCGAGACCCCCAACCTTTCCATCAAATTCATCGTCCCACACACACTTCCACCACTTTGATGAGGTGAAGTAGTGTGCGTCTGTCCTTAGTATGTGGGAATGTGTGTGTGTGTGTATATGTATACATATGTGTGTGTGTGTGTGTGTGTGAGAGAGAGACGAAGTGCCTGATCTGTTTTGTGTAAAGATCAGAAGATTCGGATCATGGGCTCGACGGAAGTGGAAGCCACATACTTTGAAGAAAAAAGAGAGGAAGAGGAAGAGAAGGAGGGGGGGAGGAGTACAGAGGAGTATTAAACAGTAGCTGCATGAAGCAATGGTATTTGTAAGTGATTAGTTCACTTCAAATCAGTGCACAATAGGATTTCTTGTTGCACAAGGAATCCTGTTGTTGTTCAACTTACATAATTTTTTAATTTGACTGTTTTCCTTGTTAATAATCCTCATTGTTCTGAAAGATAAATGTCTCTTTGACGTAGCCTGTGGATATTCACTGAGACAGGCTCAGTTGTTGGTTTTAAAAATGTAACTGCAGTAAAAGAAAGGCTTTATATAGCCAAAATTCCCACAAACATTATCTATTATTTCTGGTGCACCTGAATTTCTGAACTGTGGAACAATAAAGGATATTTCTATTCTATTCTAATTTGTAATTTTTGCTAATAATGTTTAAACTATTATTTGATGTGATTTTTTCCTAATGGCTTTAGCCTTGAATACTGTTTAAGGCTAAGTTTAGGTAAAATAAATTAAGTTTGCATAAATTTTAAAGTAACATACCTATTTGTATAACTTTATTTAAACTTAATTAATACAGAATATAAATATATTTTGTCCCACAAGAAAAAGAAGCAAAGTGACAAGCAACTAAGGAATTTAGGGTCATACATAGACAAAAATATTAAAATACTTACAAAAAAAACAAAACCAAAACAAAAAACCCTAAATTAAGAAACACCTGCTGCACATTAAGGGTAAATTACCACATAAAAACACTGTGTAAAAACAGCATACTCTGATCCAAAGGAAAGTGTAACTGAGTAGGGTAATTTTGAAAAATTTACAAAATGTCCATGTGTATTTATCCATTAAAAAACAACTGATTGTGTACAATGTGTACAGTAAGAGCAAATAAAGGTGTGCAAACATAAGAAATGCGCAAATACCAGAAGAATTGTTACTTGAAATGACTAAAACTGTGCAAATAATGCAAACATCAGCAGCATTTATTGAGTTTGTTGGGAGCAGTGATGGCTTTTGAATCCTACAGCTGCTCAAAGGAAGAGTCTGTGGTAATGTTCCTTTGTGCACCAAGGATGCAGCAGTCTGTCATTGAAAGAGAAATGGTGGTTCATGTAATAAGATTATTTTTTTATAACCTTATGCCATGTGGAGTAACTGCTGAAAAGACATTTTTTTAAATCATACATTGAAAACTGTTAACTATTACTCATTATGTTTATGTATGTACTAAAACATCCACTTGTGCAATGGCCATTTTCTCCTATTGGGTAGAATAAGTTATTAAATTTCTTTATTAATAAGAAAAGACATCAGTGTGGTTAGCTTAGGGTGAAGATTTGATTAATAGAAAAATGAGGGGCCTGATTTCACATTTTGATTTTTTTGTAACGACAGCAAGTAAAAATTAACAATGATTTTTCATCACCTGTAGTTTTCTGAGAGATTTATCTCTGTAGCTTTTGTTCTTTTCCCTAAAGTGGGAGTTTTGGCTCCACGATGGTTGGCCCGATGACACACAATTTTGTCTGGCCTGTGGTTTCCTCTCAAGTGGTCAACGGACCTCCCTCGCACAGCAGTTTACAGACGTGCACGTACACGGAAACTGAGACAAACACACGCATGAAAAACTACATGCATGTGCACAGAAACACCAGAGATACACTGATTGAAGCAAAAACACACACAGGATGAAAACATGCTGCTCAGGAACTAGCTCAATCATGCAGATACACACACACACACCAAAGTGCACGCAAACAGCTGTTTCCAACATGCTGAGGCGGTCTGGAAACCACTTCCTCTCAGCGGGTCAAACACATTTTATTCATTTACTGTTCGCTCAAACAGGCTGGCAGACCACTTTCACTGCACACACACACATGCACTGTCTGCGAGTCAGACTGTGTGAGCGACTGTGTACATGAAAGGAGCAAAACATGTTTTTTCCATGTTTTGGATGGATTTTAACTGTGTGTATAAGAGACACATAGTTAATCTAGTACATTTGAGGACACCATTTATGATCTGTTTGTGTGTGTGTCTCTCTCAGTCTGGAGCTTAGCGCTGGTGAGAGCCACAATGATTAGTTAGTAATCTTAATTGCAAAATAAAAAAGCAGAAGTTTTAAATTTTAAAGACGTGACTGACTTGAACAAACTAAATCATTCGTGTTCAACAAACCCCTTCACGTTGAGGCTGGTGGCCGCTGTCTGCTCAACACTGATTGGCCAGCGCTCTGTAAATATTTAGAAGATGTAGAAGGGTCCACCGTCCAGCCTGTCGCCATGGGAGATGGATCGCCTTTTATTCTTCAACCCCTCCCCAAATGCACACACAAACTCACGCACACACACAAAGACCTGCACACAGTTATCTCCGGTCTCAGACCTATAACCGCAGCCACCAAGTTGAATGGATCAATCACGCACACAAACAGACACAAGCTGCAAAGTAGATATTAGACGAGGTGTTGATATCCCCCCCATGCATACTCCTCTGCAACCCCTAAATGACCTTTCACCTCACCTCAGTGTTAGTCCAACCAATCAGAGACCACCTCTCTCTTCCTCAGATGATGTTGTAGTCACATAAGAACTAACTGTTGTCTTTTGTCTAATAAAATCATGGAGTAATCTCCATATTTCTAGCCAGCAGAATTGATATTTTTCATAGGAGGATGTGGAAGTATTTGCCTTGATACAGATTTATTTCTTTGCTTATTTGTAAGTCTTAAATGTTTTGGATCACCAGACAATTAAGATCAGTCAAAGACAACCTGAGTAAACACAAAGTGCAGTATTGAAATGATGATTTCAATCATTAGTAAAAGCACCAACATGATTTGCACCCCTAAACAAGTGTTTGAGATAACTTGGAATATGTCTTTTATGTCATTACCAATGAATTTTAGGCTTACGCTTATTTGCAGAATTAATATAATTCCAAATTGGTGGAAATCTTTTGATTTTCTCTGACTTGCATTCAAATATAGGCTTTAACTAGAACATTAACATTTTAAAGCATTCAGAGGAGGACTTGCTGGTGTGCTTCATATCACTGAGATTAAAGTATAAACTGATTGGACTTACTCTTTCAGGATTTTCTGGTAAAGAGCAGACAAAGCAAACCTACAGAGCCTGCTAGGGGACATGGAGGATTTTTTTTTCTGCTGCTTTACCTCTCAAAATTTTTGCGTTCCCTCGCAATACTTTTGCGTTACCTCAAAATAGGTTTGTGCTCTCTCGCAATAATATACTAATCAGTTCATGGAGTATAATTGAATACTGTAAGCCTTTCTTATGGTGGCCATCGTATTTTCTGTTATTATGTAAGGTTTTCTTAAGGCTTTTCCATGTGTTAATATCTTGTTGTGAAACATCTGAAGTGTTATATATTTTTCTTGAGGATAGAAATGCACCTCACACCTAAGATATAAATGGAAACTTTCCTTAAGAAGGAAAGAAATAAAAAATATATCCACAATTTCACCAAAAGAATCTCTTCTTTTTCTTACTGTGAAGGTGGAGCACAATATGACTTCTACAAGAATAAAAAAAAAAAAAAAAAACATCATTAAGTTATCTCACTGGTGATAAAGAAATGGTGTGGACATCCGAATGAAGAGAAACATTATTAATCCTGGAATGATTGTGAAAATCAAGATGCACCCTGAAATTATTCTTACAATTTGTATATTATGAGCTTTGACCTTTAACCTGTTGAATGTTTTTATTTTGTCATTATGGAACTGAATAATAACAAACACAACTGAGAAACCACACCCTCACCGACTCATTACCTTTCTACCTTCCGCTATATTTCGACTCCGTCTTTCTTTCCTCTGTCAGCCAGCCATACATCTCACGTCCTCCACCACACAACACACACACACACACACACACACACACACACACACACACACACACACACACACACACACACACACACACTTCCATTACTGCTTCATCATGTTGACCCTGCATCAACCTCCTCAGCGTCAGCTCTGACCCCATTCTACCCTTCCTCCACTCATTCCTCTTCTCCTCTTCACCTTCTTCTGTCTCTTCACCTTTGCCTCTTCCACTCTCCTAACTCCACCCTTTTCTGCCTTTTTTATTGATACTTCCCCGTTCCTCTTGTTCCCCCTTCAACACTTTTTTATTCTCCTCTTCCCCTCATTTTTCTGTCCTCCGTTCCTACGCATGAAAGAGTCATTGTGTGGTCATATTGAAGGACAGAGGGAGCAGGGAGGTAGAGGAACAGAAAGACGGACTTCAAAGATGGATGTGAGGAAGGAGGAGAGATATTGAAGGGGTGAGCACATGAAAGAGGAGAGGAGTGAGGGAAAAATGAGGAGGTGAAGAAAGTGGTGAAAAGTAAATGAGTTTTTTGAGGAAACACTGTCATGTTTAATCAGCTATGTTGGAAAAGCCAACTTTACGAAAATGTTTAGGATCTTCTTTCTCTGAAGCTTCAAGGAGTTTCTAAGGCGTCCTTTTGTTCAACCTTCTGCACAATGAGCTGCAAAGTTAAACCTGTTTGTTGGCGTCTATTGCAGTTTGATGTTATTTTTATGAGCTTGTCTGGGCATTCCTGGTCGCTGCCCCCTGAGTTTATCACACTGCTAATTAGAGATGCGGAAAAGGGACAGAGAGAAGGAGAAAAGAAAGAAAGGACTTGGGTAGGAAGAAGAGAACATAGTACTTTGTGAGTGAAAAGGGCGGGGAGGAGAAGAGTGAGTGTAATAGCACCTATTAGCACATACCTTTAAAGAGTAACATGTTTTACAGACTGGCAGTACTTCATAATGGCTGAAGAGATGTGATAAAGAGGAGAAAGACCAGAGTTGAAAGTACGATTGATTATTTCTATGCAAGAACATCTACTATTGTACTTTTCGACAAAACAAGCAATACGGTTGTTTGATTTTATTCAGAAGTTTTGTACACACTATCAGAAATATTTTTATGCCATATTTACAACACTGATTGTTCTAAGTACATGCAAAAGCAAACCTGTCTATTCCTGACCAAAATGTAGCTCCTGACAAGATTGAAGCACTCCTACAAAATATGGTCCAGAAGATGTGTTAGTATTGATATTGTAGGGCCCTATTTTGAAAGATTCTCAGTGGTTTACTGGAATTCTGGCCCATTCATCCTGAGAACTGGTGTAACTGAGTCCGATTTGTTTGCTGCCATGTTCACACACCTTTCAGTTCTGGGAGTACAGTGACCCCTGGTATCTACAAGGGTTAGAGACCATAGCCGCCCACAACAAGCTAAAAAGCTTAACGAATTCTTGAGACCCCCTCTACAGATGCTTGTAACTGCCTATTTTATGGTTTTAACATCAAATGTGCTTTAACATGCATAAATACACACAATGACTCAAATCAAATTAAATCAAATTTTATTTGTTTAGCACCTTTCAGCAACAAAGCATTTCAAAGTGCTTGTTTCTAAGCTATCTTGGCACTATGGAGGAAATAGGATCTCCAGTCTTCGGGGTACAGCTGAGCAGTGTCAAGGAAAGTAAATGGCACTCCTAGATTGGCTTGCAAACACCAGCCAATGTGTGTCAAGTAGCATTGCTGATAGATATGTTCCCAAAACTGCATTTTTTTCATATTTTATGAATTGGTGAACCAGGAAGACTTAGGCTTTTTAAGATCCTTGTCCATTTGAAAGACTCATTCATGCAGACATTTTCACTTCTTTATTGAAGTTTTTGCCAAAAGTTCTTTCCTTATGATGGGATCTGTTTTGGGAAGTATGTCAGTCAGGAGCCGTCATTGTGAAACCATGGACACCAAACATAAGTTGCACTTCATAGTTTGCAAACCCAAACATGACTTTTATTAACACTTTTTATGAGTACTTGCGTCACATAAAAGCTTGTTATTGTCTGACTCTCATCATGCATTATCGAATATA
Organism: Alfaro cultratus; assembly: GCA_903066825.1. NCBI lineage: Eukaryota > Metazoa > Chordata > Actinopteri > Cyprinodontiformes > Poeciliidae > Alfaro > Alfaro cultratus. The sequence continues at coordinate 77,538 of CAEFZX010009333.1, forward strand.
TTAATCTCCAAATTACCAATTTATTCCTATTTTATTGTGATGTTTCTGTCTGTTGGTGAATTTATTTTAATTGCCATCAGTTCAATTCATTCAGTTATTTACAATATAACTACCCAGAAAAAGCAAAAAATTAAAAAATTAAAAATTCAACTCATAAGCGAGAGACACCCGGCTCTCTTTGCTACTTGTATTCGTCATTACTAAGCTACACATGGACATTGCAAGATTTTTTACCAACATCCATGGTGGTATTCCTTTGAATATAAATATTTCAAGCATATATGGAAAGCAGTGATTCTTAACACACACACACACACACACACACACACACCCACACACACACTCACACCCACACACACACACACACATATATATGCATATCTCTAGGGATGCCGTCCCACTGAACACTGTTGGAAATCATTAAAAAAAAAAGATGTTTTGTTAAGTTTATTTCACTGGTTAAGGTTTCATCATGTATTCAAATATTTCCCCGTTTTATGAATTCTTTGAAAATTTTAGCAATTGCTTTCAACACCTGAGTGCTTGTTGGTATCAGCAGCCAGAGAAAGGATTTAAACACCCATCTTGTTACTCAACAGAGTTTTAGTTACTTAGTAACTCACTGTCTCACTTATCAAACACCCTCCAGAGGAAACCTATCAACACCAGTAGCGTGCTGACATCAACTACTTCCACTCACTGCCTTCCTCTTCCTCCTGGCCTGTCATCAGGTGACTCCTCCTCCTCATCTTCTCCCACTCCATTTCCCATCAGACAGACCTTATCTAACATCTGACCAATGATGAGCACAGATAATGGTAACAATCCACACTCTCACACTTTAAAAACAACAAATCACCTCTTAGCAACTTCGGGGCGACAGGTCACAGCTCACAGTGTTCACTGTTGTTCCTATTTGGTTGGAAGTTATTTTATAAGGAAAAAAGAATGCGGCTCATGACTATACAGAGAAGCAGTCAGTATTTTCTTTATGTTATAACATCTTTGAGGGCCAACATTTGCCATCGTAACTTTATAGCAGCCAATATCTGCTTGACTTTCACAGTCTCTCTCACATTTTCTTTCAGAAAAACTTTCATCTTCCTGCTACCTCTAAACAGGTTCTCTGTCCCTGATGAAGAGAAGCATTCTGAAAGCATGACAAAGATGTTTCACAGCAGGGATGCATGTTCAGGTTTATGTGTAGTGTTAGCTTACTATGATGCTGCCTTATGCATACATAACAAAACATTTTAGACTTATCTGACCCAAGCACCTTCTTCTGCATGTTTGCAGTGTCCCTATGGCTTGCAACAAAGTGTACACAAGAGATTAGTTTTAACAACAGCTTTCTGCTTTCCACTCTTCCAAAATGGCCACATTTTCAGAGAGCACAACAAAGAGTATGACAGAGTTACCACAGGCTTCTTGGGTGCTTTAGAGATTAGTCTGTCACTTTAGCAGGATGGGAATGTTTTGGTAGATTTGGAGTTGTGCTCTACTCTCAAGCTTCAGACATTGCTTTATAAGCTAACCCTACTATAAAATTCTCCACAATGTTATTCCTGACCTGTCTGGTGTGTTTCTTGGTCTTCTAGAAGCAGTTTTCTTTTTGTACTGATGTTCTTTCACAACCCTTTGAAGCCTTCACAGATCAGCTAGATTTATACTGTGATTAAATTACACACAGCTGGACTCCATACTTACTAATTAACTGGCTTCAGAAGTTGATGGTTACAAGGAACTTTATTTAGAGGCATCAGAGATAAAGTCATCTCAAGTTTATCTGTATAGAATATTTCAGCAACAAGGCAATTCAAAGTGTTTTAGTCATAATAACATCATACAGTTACCAATTATGAGACAATCATAAAACATTACATTTTGTTAAATGCCATCATCAAAATCATCAAGCGTCTATACATCAGCTACATTAATCAGTGTTCCACTTTCTACTAATCAAAGGGTGTGGGTGTTTAGCCTTGATTTAAAAAAATAATAAAAATCTCTGTATTTTGGCTGTTTTGCAGTTTTCTGGAAGTTTTTTCTAAATTACTGGAACATAGTATCGGAATGCTCCTTCTCCATGTTTGGTTCTGGTTCTGGAGATGCAGAGTAGATCTGGAAGGTTGATATAACAGCAACAACAACAACTAATCTATAATTTATTCTGGAGCTAAGCCATTCAGTAATCTATTAAATAACTGAGGCATTTTAAAGTCTATTTTCTGAGCTATAGGGAGTCAGTTTACGGACTTTCGAACTGGGTGTTGTGCTCTATCTTCCTGGTTTTAAGAACGCAAGCAACAGGGTTCTGGCTCAGCCGCAGCTGTCTGATTTTTTTAGGCAGGACTGTAAAGACACTGTTGCAATACTCAGTGTGACTAAGGATATGACTGAGTTTCTCTAAATCTTGCTGGGACATTTTGTCCTTCAAGTCTGAATGTTCTCTGGTAGAAGGCTGTCTTTATGTGTTCCTGAATGTTCAGGTTTGAGTCCATCATTACACCCAGATTTTGGGCCTGATCACGTTTCCAGCTGTAATAACTGAAGCTCCATGCTGGTTAGAGATTGTTCCTCCTTAGATCCAAAAAAAAACTTCTTTTATATGCTATCCTTGTTGTTTCTACATCAGAATTTTACAGTCCAATGTAATCCCTATAACATAAACTGCCAATAAAATATGAATTGTTTTGCAAGCAATCTGTGTGCTGATGTCAGCTTAATTAATCACCGGATGAATGGGTCATATTCATAGACCCATTCATCCGTTTCCTTGCACCCTTATCCCATTGGGGTCGGAAGGGGTGCTGGTGCCTATCTCCAGCTGTCAACAGGCGAGAGGCGAGGTACACCCTGGACAGGTCGCCAGTCCATTGCAAAAGAGTAATTAATTAATTAGAAATTAGAAAAAAATTCATAATAATTGAAAAATATCTTGTGGCTAGTGGCAAAATAGCTCACATTTATTGGACAAACATTTGTTTGTTTTAAACGTGTGCATATGTTTTAGCTTGTTTTGCTTTTGTGTAACCAGGTTTTTTGTGTTGGAGATTTCTGACCAGGTCACTCTTGGAAATGAGTTCCAGACCTCAATGGGGTTTTACCTGGTTAACTAAAGGAAAATGAAAGCAAAGACCTAAGTAGACTTACTGCACGTTTAGAGATTTCACTTCTGTCAGTAGAGAATAAGTTTTTATGAGTCATTACAATCCTAAATTACTTGTTACACATATGATGTAAGGGGTTTCGGTATTTCCCAAGTGTAAAGCAAGGGGAGTGTGTTTCTACCTTTGTGTGTGACAAGCACATTTTGTTGTGATCTGATATGACTGAACATTTCTGAAGCAATGCCAGAGGTTAAGAGGGTGGAGAGGAAAAGAGAAATAGAGGTAGCTATATGGATTGGATCATGTGTGTGTGTGAGAGAGTGCGTGTCTGTGAGATCCTCTGTAATTTGTCCAGGCTTTGCAGTTAGCCTGTAATTACCCTTCTGGCATGCACACGCACACAAACCAAAGGAAATGTCTCATGATAACCCATGTGACTGAGATTATGTGCAAAACACTTCATATTCTGCACAAGTGACACACATACACAAATATACACACAGGTGACTGACTAGAAGTGTACTGTGAAATACACACACCAGCACAAACAAACCAGTTGTCATATTAGTTGACGAGTGGACAACATATTGGCTCAGTGGAGCGACTGTTTTTACTGGTTAATATTTAGTTAGGGTTGCAACTCACATGATTGATGTAGTCTGGCACAAAAAGAGAGAACAAGCAATGAATGACAACAAGCGTATATGAAAATAACACTTTTGTAATTTAAAAAATCTTTCAGAAAAAATCGAACAATGTTATTAAAGGGATGGCATTTGTTTGACATGCTTGTGCTTCTGGTCATCTTTGAATCACCTCAAACTTGTACAAAATGCAGCAGCTCACTTTTTAGCTCATTAAGTTGTTTTGTTTTCTCTATATTTGCTTGCTATTTATTTCAAAACGGTTTTAACGATTTTAAACTGTTATTATTTTAAGTTTGAGTTTTTTAATGGTCTTGCTCTCCCTTGTTTTTTTTTTATGTTATTGAGCTTCTTTAGTCTCACCAGGTCTTTACCACACAGTCAAGGTTTACTTATAGTTCTACAAAGTATATATAATATACAATAATGTACATATAATATATATTTATATACAGCATATAAATTAATACATATATTGGCTGAATGGATTAGTGCCTTGTACTTCACCAAGGCCTCTATCAACTTAACCTTTTCTTTGTTTGTCAATAAATACAACTCTTTATTTGAGATAACCAGAGAAAACCTGGCATTTACCTTCTAAAATAATATAACAAATATTTAATTTCACTTTAAATATACACCAGTCATTCAGCAACAACAAAACGTGAGCTTTGTCTTCTTATTGGACTATATGGAAATAAAACATTGAGAGATGCTTAACCTTCATAGTAATATTCCTGTCAGCAACAAGAGTCTTTTGGTGTGAGTGCATTTAAGTTGTGAAGTAAGCCTGGCTCCCTCTATCATCACAGGACTTAAATCCACAGGAAGCCACACATACACCACAGCCTGCAATCATTAACCTGCATCACACTCACATGGAAGCACACGAACAAACTCACATGCATATACCACTGCATCGCAGCTTTTGCATCCACTAAGAAAAATCATAAGTTCACAGGTTGATTGGTAAAAGCAAAACTTAACTAGGCATGTGACTCATAGCACCTGTTAGAAAACAACACGGAGTCATGCTACTGAGCAAACCACCAAAGCTAGTCATCCACTCATCAACAAGCTCACAATGAGCAGTCAGGCCCCTGGAGATATGGAAGCTGTCCGAGCCTAAGCAATCAATCACTGATAAAACACCCCAGCTTTATGGTCCTGGAACAAGGTGAGCACTGTTTACACACTTTTAGATAGAGAGTTTGTGAAATAGAAAGTATGGAGGCCAAGGGCTAGTCCTGTAACACCCTGATAAAATATGTCACCAGGTCGCCATGAGCCATCACGTACACAATGGAGAATTCTAAAACTCCTCAAGACAAACCTGTAGAGTACCTCAAACATGTAACAAAAAGAGGGAGATAAAATGCATTATGTATTTTAGGATGTGTCTCTCTTTACGTTAAGGTAAGAGAGTTTCAGAAATGGACACAAAAACACTGACAGTAAAATCCAATCTGACTGACCAGCATTTTTTTTCTACATACGTCAGTCTTTCTGCCATCCTCATCAACATATTTTTCTTGACAAGTTGCTAACATTTGCTAAAGTCAAGCTTTAATTTGTTCTGAACAGCTGAGGTATTGACTACACATATTTTGTACCGTAAATGTTAAAGCCAGCAACAAAACTGTTTGTGTACAGCTCAGACTTTAACTCAGTTTATACCGAACAAACACATCCGCCTGCAGATAACTTATAAAAGCAGCGTAACCTGTTCAGGTGAAACCAAACGACTTTTTCTAAGGAAGGGATCCAGTTTTGTTCTTCAAAATACAACAAAAACTTCCGGCACTGCATGACTACATGTATTGCATTTGAGGTAGTTAAAACCGTTGTGTTTACAAAAAAAAAGTTTCTGTTTGGTCTCCTGCCACGCACACAGTAAAGGCCTTAAATGAGCCGAAACAAATAGTATCATTTTTAAAATAGAAAGTAAAACTGAAATATTTCCAGGTAATCGGCTTACTAAAAATTATGAAATGTTTGCATGATCATTCCTGTCATCTGGAGAGGACTCTGTTGTTGCAGTACAGTGTAATATTGGGATTATAAAATCCCAGTTTTAGGATAAATAGCATAAATAAGTAATTGTCCTCAGAAGGAGATGTATGCAAGGATAATATCCTTAAATATATCCACTCACACATACACACAGTAGGAGTTACCTCTTTTTGCATAACATAGTTAAAATTTACTGTAAATGTCTCTTAGTTCACTTGTATGTGTGTCATTTAGTGAAACTCAAACTAGTCAAGTTTATCAAGTAAAAATAACATCATGAAGTCCAAAGTTCCCAAAAACAGAACTTCAGCAAGCAGGTATTTCTCTGTGAGGTATTTCTTTGTGACCTTTGTGTCCTGTGATCTTTCTTTGTAGATGGATTCTTTCTGGGTACTCTGGCTTCCTCCATAAACAGTACTGTTAAGTCAGATGAGTATTTTTGATGGCATATAGGATGTGCATGGTTATTTTGCCCTGTGATTGACAGGCAACCTATTTGCTTCTTGCCCAATGACCGCTGGAGGCACCAGCTCCTTGGTAACCATTCAAGAAGATCCCTTAATGTTGAAATACTAATAAACATAGTTGTCAGTAGTTATCAGAGTTTATTGTGACACAACAAATTCGTCATGTTTTTCTCATTTGTCTGCTGCCCCCAGCCAACACATTACACACACATGGTGACCAAAGGGACCCACCAGCTCTGCAATAACAAGGTAACAAGGTGACAGACAGACACGCAGATGGAGCTAAGGGGAAAATGTGTGTGTGTGTGTGTGTGTGTGTTGGGGGGAGGGCTAAACAGCTGAAGGCCCAAATTGATTCCAATTGGCTTTTGCACTTATACACAGGAACACACAGAGTGACTAAGAACACACACAGACACACCCCGACTTTAACCCCCCAATAACACACAGGTAATGACCAGATCGACAGTAGAAATGACAAAACCGCATGGAGACAGAGTGTCTGGCTCCATATTTAAACTCCACTCTGTCACTGTATGTTTGTGTTCCTGTATTGCTTCAGCCCGTCTGCTTTATTACTGTGTTATTTATCAGGAGTAATGAACTCAGGCTTCCAGCCTCACCCAGGTTTTAAATACCAACACGACAGAACAAGACAAGAAAAAACTTTCCATCGATCATTTTTATCACATTTACAGCAGTAACTGCTGGCACTACAGGTTCTGGAAGTTTTTTTTATTAAATGCACATATAAATATAGTTCACAATAAAGTGAATGAAGAAATTGAAAATAAGTTCTCATGAAATGTCAGCTTTGATATTTTTTTTTACTTTGAGACATCCCTAATTTAAGGTATTATAACAAGCTGACCTGAAATCTAGAAATCATTTAATTCATTGTTTGTTCAGCCTTCAGAGAGCAAAACGTGACTTTTACAAGCTTGACATTGGCAGTTTGATTGATGAGACCCTTAAAATAAAAACATCAGCAGTGATTTCTGCCATTACTGGTCACCTTAGATTAAATTAGTTAATGATTCAATGTATGTTGTGTGCATCTTGAGGCTGTGTTTTAGGAGGACGACTTTGGTTAGTCTTGAATCTTTTTTTGTTTTTTTTGGTTCCATTTGGAACTGTTTTTCATGTTTGCACTCAGAGTTTTGCCTTCAATCTTTCATTCACTATTGGATGACCTTTGTTAATACATGCATACACAACACGCGTGGGGGTGTGCCAACAGCTTTTCCTCTGCAATGTTATCAGTCACTTATTCATTGCAGTGCGCTGTAGTATTTACTGGAACTCTGCCAACCATCAGCTGTGCATGGGTGGGTTTGTATGTATGTGTAATTGCGTGTGTGTGTGTGGGACAGTGAAAGAGTGAAATGCCATTGTATTGTCAGCTCTCATTCTCCTTTAAACTGTCACTTCACCAAACAGTAAATCTTTTTTTTTTATGTATATATATTTATTTGAGATCAGTTTGCAAAACTGCTGAACAAATAATGATAAAGCTTGTTTAACTGCTGAATATAAATGCTACTGTTGTTTGTACATGTTGATCTGACTCATAAATGATGTGGGAAAATGTAAAATATGAACTGTAAAGACACTCATAAGGTATAAACATCATGGCTGAAAACTGGTTTAACAATTTTTCGGAACAGTCATGAGAAAAGAAATCTACATTATTATGTTTCAGCTCATAAAACTCACAAAACTCAGGCATTTTGCTGTTGTTTTTACATACATTTGATGTGTCTTAATGTGTTACACAACAGTTTAATTAGTGGGAAAACTATTATTTGACACATATGATGTTTTATATCAGCAACCATGTAGCAATAATGTCATCCTTGATCCATATTCCATTAATCGTAAAATAAATGTATCCGTTTATTTTTCTCTTACCCTCACAGTAGTTTGACAAGATACACAAGAAAGAGACAAGAACTACCAATAGTCCAGGGTAATTCATGCCAGTTAACTGTTTTGTATGAGCTTCTATTTTAACCTGTGTGTGTCACAGTGAGAGTGACAAAGAGGTGCAGGCCTTTTAATTACACAACTGACATACTCAGGAATTCAGGGAGTGGGTAGTGTGTGTGTATGTGTCTTTTTTATCGGCCCCGACCCGGCCCTGGCCTTGTGCCTGCGCTTATGCGTGGATACACGAATGCTTTAAACTCTCTTTGTCGGCGTAGATGAGTGTGTGCTTGTGAAATGCGAGACGTTCCGGTTATCCCAAGCGGCCGTCAGTTAGCTTGTTCACCTGTTGTGCGGCACGAAGCCCAAAGCAAGCACAACGGCAGCTGAAAGGGTCAAAGTGCATCCCAGAGTGTGTGTCAGAGTATCAGCTATTGTTATTCTTTCTTCTTTTTTTTCATCCAGCCTTGTGTTCGTCAACTCTGGTCTTTTTATAGCTGCTCTTTGCAGCACACATACACACACGCATGCACACGCACACACGCACACACACACACACACACACACACACACAGCAATGTGGCAGTGAAAGCTAGGCTACTGCTGTCGATTTTCAGTCTTTCCTCTCTCGATCAGCCACAGTAAAGATCAGCTTTCACACACCCGCCTGTTCTGTGCTTAACACAGAAGAACCTTCACTTACCACACACCCTGACCGCCAGCTACACCTTCATTGACAACAATTTATTGGACCAATTAAATGTTTCCATCTACAATGCATTTTTTTGTTCCTACCCAAAAATAAAATTACGTGATTTAGTATTATCTTGAAAATAGCCAGATCCTTACAAGAGTGTTGAATTAATGAGTATGGCCTAAAGAGGCAGGAGTTCGACAGTCTGTCTTTTACTGTCTAGTTGCAGGATCAACATGCAGCTGATCCCGCATTACGTTCATGCACATGAATGAAAGGATGTTGTTTACTGAATGGAAGCAGGAGCTAATAGAAAAACATGGGCATGAGTTATGGAAGTGTCAAGGCAGTGCGTGTTGAAGTGTGTGCAAACCTTTCTCTCTCCCTTCTTCACTCTGTTTCCAAGGTAAGAACACTTCACTAGACTTTTTTCTTTTATTTTATACATTTTATTATGCACAGCTAAAGTATATAACTTTTACAAGGCTGGAGCAGATTATAATTATTTTAGTCATTTTAAATGGAACAAATGCATTTGAAATCACAAACTGGCTTATGAACTAGGTCACAGAACAAATTACACTTATATCTCAAGGTTCCATCGTAGTCCTAACAAAAAATATATATATTCAGGTATTTACCTGGAAAAAAAACAACAACTCTAATTTATTTCCAATTGCACAGAAATACATATTCAGTCAGAAAGACAGTGTAATATGACTTCAAATGCCAATTGATCAAGAAAACATCCCCACTTTTAAAACATTTACCCAATTGTTTTAAAAGAGTAAAGTAGGAATTAGAGTAATAATAACAATAATAATAATAAAAAAACATCTACAAAACACTATAGACTCAGATGATTCAGCTGAATTAGTTCCTTGACTAGAGTTATAGGGCTAACCAGAAACATGAACTCTGTGGAAAAAGTTGACACAGATGATTCAATCGGATTGGTTCATTGATTTGACTTAATGGATTCAAAGAAAACATTGTAGACTCAGATTTTTTGAATGAAGAAACACCAGTTGTTGTTGTCCATGAACACCACTGAACAAATGTCAGATCATAAACAAAAAAAGATACATAAGGATGCTTAATCTTTTAGAACAAAATGTGTGGCGATCTGCTGCTATATTTAAATAACAATAAAAACCTTAGCTGCACTAATCTGTTGATAAATTCTGTTCTAGTTTCACCACTATTCCTTCTTGCTGCATGCAACTCAAACACATTCATGGTCGCACAGACAGAAATACAAAGAGACATGGTGTGCGACCCCTGTCTGCGTCTCTATTCTTGTCTTGTCGCCAGGGTCAGAGTTGACAGTAGTCTTCAAGCTGCTTTAACAGGCAGTAAAAAACTGCAACTGAATACACAAGTCAAGGTGAAGAGAGGAGGGGGTTGGAGGGCAAAGTGTGGCGCTACTTCAGGGTCTCACTTAAGGCCCATCAATGTTCATAATCTATTTTTTGTGTATAATGTTATGTTGAGACGCTACAAAACTTAATGCAGAGGGAATTTTCCAGGTTGAGATACAGTTTCAAGGCATTACTTCTACTTTAGAGTGACTTTCCTCAAGAGTTTCAGTTATATGTGTTAAAAAATATGTGTGCTAGCAATGTCGTCAATCTGAGCATTTTTAAGGTGGTAGAGAAAGGCTTTTTTTGCTTGAATACTTTGCTCAAGTTGGATGGAGCCCTCGGTACTTTTCCTGCTGCATTATCTATGTGCATTTATATTTAAAAATACTAATAAAAGGGAAGAGATGTGACAAAGTAAAGAGAGGAGGTGAAATCCAGGCATTTTCTTCTTACACACCTGTCTGTGTAACAGCTGTCCTGGGAATCAATCTGCCTCTCCTGGAGCGTGGCGAGGATGAGCTGCCTTTGTAAAAGGAGCCTTTTGCTTTCTTAGTATTGCATTTGTGTGTGTATGCATATGTCATTGTGTGGAAATGTGTGCCCTTGTTGGCATTCCGACTCTGCTGTAGTCTGAAGATGTGAGCCAGTCGACAAGGCAACTGATGAAACCACGTCTGTGTCAGCAAAAAAAACTAAAGAAAAAACAGGGTGTAAATTTATGTTTTCTTACTCATTCTGTTTCAGGATGTATAAATGTGTGTGTTAATTTTATATAAAAAGAGAGTGCAGAAATTGAACCAAAATAGAAAGTAAGAACTACTACACTACTCTGTGTGCTGCTAATAGGAGTTTCACTTAAGGTATTTTATACTATGTTGTTGCCATCTTTTCAGAGATTAGCAGTTACTGAGTTTCTTTAAGTGTTACAGTGATATGATGAATGAAGGTGGTTTAACTTCCACCAACAAAGCAGTGACTTATGTCAAATTTCAACCAGAAAGTTCAAACTGAAGCTGATATTTCTGTTTCAAAAAATTGGTTTACAATTCCAAACATATTTATCACATTTCAAGCTTTATTTTATTTTTTTATTAATCTGTTTACCTTTAAAAAAGACTATAATTATCTGCAAAGATTACATTATCACTACCCCTTTCATATGATTTGAGATAACATAAAATTCTACATTTCTTTGAGTAACTTTAATTTAAAAAAAATTAATACTCATGTAGTTTCAGGGTTGTGATTCTAAATATTTGAAACATAATGGAAATGTACTTAATCTCCAACTCATTGGAACTAGAAAATATACAAATTGTGTTACATTGAAAGACTTTTGGGATGTAAAAATGTCACCATAATAAAATGTTCAAATTATTAATATGACATGTACAATCCAACTGATAAACTTGACAATATTTGTCCATTCTGTCTTGCTCAAATGTCAAAATGTTAATTTAATCTCCCCTAACAAAACCCCCAGTTTCATCTGAATAAATATAAACCCCGAGCATCATGCTGCCACTACCTTAGGTATGGCGCTCTTTTGGTTTTATTTGCCACATAACAAAACATAATAAAATCATGAGAACAATTGCTATGAAATGTTTTGGGATATTTTTAAAGAATATTCTTCAAAAAATTAGAGCACAAGATTTGCAAGAATGAACAAGACTTGTTGTTTTTTCTGTAAAAACCTTGTCATTCCATGACATAAAGAACCCAGATGTATAATTACGTATGTGTTCACATAATGAAGCCATGTGTTGCCTGTGCTTGCACAAATACGGTGTTGCCTGGTGTAGAATAATGTTTAGTGACAGAGGTGATATGTGCTCCATCTGTACTGGAGCTGCCATTTACACAAGGCCATCCACACACACAAACATTTAACTTGATGGCATCTAAACTGATGGCCGATTACAACGATGAACAGCACAGTGTGTGTGTGTGTGTGTGTGTGTGTGTGGGTGTTGTAGACTTTGATTGGTCCTGTGATCATGCCACATTCTCAGCTGAGCTCTGCCAGTAAATCACACGCTCACACCCCCACACAGCCCTGCTGAATCTTTAACAACAGCACACCCTGATTAGTCTCATCCCACAGTCACTAATAAAGTCTAATTAGTGAGGATGTGTGCACATGCATTTATGTGTGTTTTGCTGTCAGGCCATTCCCCTTGCATTGCTCCCATGGGAAATTTTCCCAGTCTATTTCCTTCAGGCTTTATTCCGCACTCATTCACATTTACACTAATTTTTATTATAAACTTTCCCTCTATTGCACTTCATCTTTCTTTTTTTTTGTCCTCTTTCTTGAGTTCACAGTTGAAGATTTTGTCAAACTGTGACTTACATCCCAATATATTCAGCTCTTTGTTCCCTTTTGTTATAAAAAATAACTCATTCTTTCCCAAAACTGTAAAACTTTGACTTGAATATTACTAAATACAGATTTAGCGTCATTTTCTCTTTAACTCTGAAATGTTTTCCTGACTCTAATGAAGAAAAGCATCCCCACATCATGATACTGTCATTACCATGTTTCAACGTGGGGATGTTTTTTTCAGGGTGATATATGGTGTTAAATTTTAGATTAGTTGACCTGCATATTCCAATTACGTCTGATTTGGCAATTAGATTTCTTCCACGTATGCTGTGTTCTCATGCCATTCAGTCATCTTGACTTTCCAGCTAATTAAAGTGAATCCAATCAACTTAAAATAAACTCCCAAATTATTGTTTCGGTATTTACTAATTTTTTAAGTTTTAGTTAAAGCTATAATTTGCAGATTTGTTACAAAACTGACAGGAGGGACTTAACTGTTCAAATGTTTTACATAGAAAAAGAGTGAAAAAATAGCATTATTTATGCACATTGAGAGCGGTAGCCAGTAATTGTAATATATATGGACCAGGACCAAATATTTATTCAAAACTGATTCCTGTTTATACTCCAAAATCAAAAAAATATGGACGATGATTAGGGCTACTAAAAAAGGAAATGTGACGTTAATCTCAGAATTCTGACTTCAATCTTTTTAGATCAAAAGTTAGAATTAGTTGAAAGTCGAAATTCTTTTCTTTTTTTCCAGAGGCCCTAATCCTCTTCTGTAGAATTCTGAGAAAAACATCTGAAGTTGGGTTTGTCATTTATATATTTGTGGATATAATTACATGATGTAGCTACATATTCTCTGAAAAATGTCATTTGTTGAGATATTTAAGCATAATGTATTAGAATTTGTTGCACAAAGCTAGAGCCAACTGTTGCGGACAGTTAAAATATTAAAGTAAAACATGATCTCAATGATGCTAAAATAATGTGAATAATGATGTTTTTTGAGAATGGGACAGAGCTTGTTGGATTTCAGACACAGTTTCTATTTATAGAAAAGATTCAACTAAAACTAATAGGTAGTAAGAGTGACGTGCAGCTGATGGTAACGAAACCTGAAATGAAGATGTGCAGAAGGAACTGTTAGTGTGTATCAGTGTGTAATTGTACCTGGTTAACCTTGGTGGGTTTCATTAGTGGCCCAAGGCCACCAGGATAAAGATGAATTAGGAGGCCAGGGGCTACAAATTTGTCTTGGACAAGGCCTTCTCTGATTAAACCAGCTGGACACACGCGGATATGTTGGCACACAGACGAACGAGCACAAGCTCATACATGCAACGGACGTCAAGGACAAGGTGCAAGGATTTAACATACAGTGTCATGAAAAAGAACCTATCCTTCCCATACAGTACGTACTGTATTTCTTCTGTTTTTGCTTTTTGTCAGGCTGAAAGGCTTAAAAAAACTAAATGCTGAATAATTATATTTCTTAAGGGAATACTCTGTCTAAATCAACCTTGCCCATGTAAAAATAACCTTGCCCCTACTGTCTAATCATTAACTGTTAATTTTCACTAGACACACCAGCAGCTTGATTACTTGTTGAAAAATAAAAAAGAAATCACCTAAATACTAACTATTTGTCAAAATTAAGTAGGCTTAAAGATCCCAAAAGCAACACATCATGGCCCAACCTAAAGATATTTGGACCTGGATGACAAACAAAGCCAGTGACATCTTTGGTTTTGAAAGTTTTACAAATGTATTTCTAAAGCTTTAGGACTCCTGTGAACTTAAGAGTATCATAATCCACAAACAGAGTAACCAAAATTACTCAAAGAGCACATGAATGACTCCACAAGAACACCAATGAATGAGGAGCAACCTCTATAGCACTGCTGCCTTCTTTGACTCAGTTAAGGTTGGTGCTCATAGTGTCCATGGTTATATCACAGCAGAGTACTGCCTGTGACCACAAATAACAGAAAAAAACATTTTTTAACCGTTTTTTGGTAAAACATTTACTGATGATCCCATCCACTTTGGGAAAATATTTTCATAAACTGCAAAGGCAGAAGTTAAGCTTTTTTTTTTTTTTTTGAAAGGTGTCCAGTCTGTTATATCAATCATAAACTAATAACATTTGAGAAAAAAAATCACATTATCCCGCTTGACAACCAAGCATGAAGGTAATAGTGCAACAGACTTGGTCTGTTGCACAACTTGGAGTCATTGATAGAGCCGTGAATTTTGCATTCAGCAAAAAAATGTAAAAAAAATAATGTCCACCCATCAGTTTGTGACCTTAAGCCTTAGTGATGGAGTAGGTCAGTGATCCAAAGCCCATCACACATTCTTACTTGAAACCTTCCAATGTGGCTATTTAAAACACAACCACATTGATACATTAATTACACATAGGGCCAGGTTGGCTTGGATATCTTATTCCCATAATTTTCATTTTAAAACTTTGACAAAGATCATTTTTCTACTTTTTGGCACAGTGCTACTTGACATGCTATTGACTGGTGGTTGCAAGGCAATAATTATTTTTCCTTGGCACTGATTGGCTGTACCCCAAAAGAGGAGATAAGTTAGCATGTCGATTTTGTTTCTGCAGTGTAGTGGACAGTTTAGACTGCATATTACTGCAAATTAAAGTAGATTTGGTGTTTGAACAATTCAAATTACAGAAACCTTGCAGATCTAAACGGTTTTAGCGAGAGTTTAAAGTATGTGTGTATTTCATCTATTCGCAGGGAACTGCAGTCCCTGACCCCCAAGAATACGGGAGGTCCGGTGTATAAGCAGAATATTCTAAACAGTGTATCCAGCTAACAAATGCACAGTAATAAACTCAGGCTCTGCAGACCTTTGCCTGGATACACAAATGCTTACACGAAACAAAACAGTGTTTAGTTTCTCATCCAAGTCCTCTGTGCAATCAGTCCAGAACTGGAACATTTGTTTGCTGTGTGTTTAAAAGAGAGAGTGTTGGCCTTCCTCCACAGTCACTGCGTCAGAGCCCCAAAGCCACCAAGATGTTTAAGTGATCATGTCAGCTTTACTAAGAAAAGTGCAGCAATCGAGAGTTGTTGCAGCTTTGCATTCCTGTTGACGAGATGACTGTTGACGGTCATTTGGAGTTCACCGAGTGCGAGCTCTGATCCCTCACCTGTTCCAAGATTATACAGACCTCTCTATAGCAAGGCAACCATTGCTCCCTCCTAATTAACAAACCACAAACATTGGCTTTAGTTTTTGGGTCGAGACTCTAATGGCAAAATGTTTTCATTTTCATTTTCTATTTATTAATTTCTTTTGTTTCAGAAAACCTGCAAAATGTTCCCTTTTCTTAATCATCAAGAAGAAGGCTCAACAATTGAGCTTTGCTGTTTAACATTTTCAGTAATGCTTAAATCTCCAACTAACTTTAAATATGTATAATAAAATACAAAAATGCTTCTGAAGCACATGACACAGCAGCTGTTTGTTTGGCGACTTATTGACTATTTATCTTTAAAATGCTACTTCTAAGGGTGTGGAAGTAATAAAATAGACTAAAGGTTGCTGTGTCTGAGCGTAAGTAAGCCCCTTCAGGCTCCCTAACTCTTTCACTCACTCTGCTAATCTGGTTGAGGAAGGGTCAGCAGGTTTACTGGACAGTTGGAAGGGTGATCTAGGTCACCTTTCTCGACCTTTAGTGTGAAATTATCCGACTAATACTCAACCAAGACACTAAATCCTGCCAGGTCAGAGGGACTGTGACCATTTTTGCATGGAAAACACACACACACACACACTTTAGCATAAAGACTGGTAGAAGCCCCTCAGCAACTACTTCCTTGAGATCCCCTCATTTAAGAAGATAATTATTAGAACTCTGATCTAATCTGGGATGAGATCAAGGTGGACTAATTGGCTTTTTCCCAATCTTTTCTTGGTAACTTTTCTTTATCATCAGAACAAAAAAAATAATTTATAGGAATACAAAAATTTAACATGCATAAAAGTCTAAGTAATTGGAAGATAGATGCAGATTCCAAAAGAATTTTTAAAATCATTCTTAATATGATGTGCAAAGAAGTTGTGATTTTCTTCATTAGCATCTGCCAAAACCATGCTGAGTTTTATGCGATTCCTGAGGAATGGTGTAAGTGTAAATGAAACAAAGAAAGTAGGAATGGACAAACAGACCAAGAGTAACTGAAAGTGGCTGACCAGAAGATGCCAGTCGATCTAAAGTCTAGAGATTACAACATTAATTGCCATTTCTTCTCTGTGTATCCTGGGTAGCTACCATTCAACATATACAAACCCTGGAAGTTACAGAGAGACATGATGCTCTGGTGGGCGTTCAGTTTTGTTAGATTTTATCATGCTACTACACCAAGCCATGCATAGCAATGAACAATCAAAAGCAGCCTAGAAAGGCTTTTGCCTCAGCTCAGACAGACATGGGCCACACGGACAACCCAGGAAGTGGTGACATGATCAAATAAAGGAGGCCCTTGTAATGTGGGTTGTATTTAGTGGTTGAGAGGAGGCGGCAGTGGTAGCATTCAGCAGGACAGTCGAAAACTCACGACCACATTGGTTTTATGTGCTTGTCCATTTGCTAAACAGACTCTTTACCACCCTTGCAAGAATGACTGCTGTATTATCACACATGGAGTGGTCAGTGTTCACACAACCTGCGAACATGCTTTTGAGTTAGAAAGGTAAAAATATGAAGTTCATCTCTGTTACGGCCGGTGGCCTTGTATGTTTTCTTTTTCTTTCTTTTCTGTATATCTGCAGCTTTCTAATCAAATTTACTCAACTGGGAACTGGATGCAGCCTTGTCCTCCTGTGCCACGCCCTGATGCCTACAGCAGAGCTGATTGGCTCACCAATTATCAGCTCCACCAATCCCTGAAGAGGCCTCCCTTTTTAAACCCAAGACTTCCTGGGAGAAGGCGCGGCTGGTTCTTTGTTCAGACAGCTTGCCACTTTGCTGGGTGTTTTGTTGACTGCTGTACACAGCATTGTCTTTTTGTGAGCTTTTGTAAATCCTTGTTTACAACTCTGGTTGTTTTGTGGATATTTTATTTACTTTTCTTTTGTGTTTAGACCTTAAATTTTGACTGTAGTTTTTTTTTACCTTCATATTTTTTGTTAACCCAAACAATAAATCCCAAACTGATAAACCTTTAACATCTAGGTTTCTTTAATGTTACTTCTCCTTCCCCCTAGCTGAGCTGGGTCATAACAATCTCAGTCCATGCATCCAGCATGCTTCTCAAACAGCTCTCTACAGAGGACAATGGTGCATACTCATGAAATCACTAATCACTTACTTAAAATTACAATTATGTGCATTGCACATGCCACTGTCACAGTCCCCAACGATGCCCTCTATCAGAGAAGGTGGAAATTTTGATATAGCCATTTTTGCAAATAATGAATGAAAATCCGTCTTTCTACACCTCGTTTGTGTTTCTTTCAGATAAAATATGGCAAAAACAAAACATACAGCTTTAAAACTTTCTTTCTGGGAAAGTATATTTCACAGGTCTAGAAACTTGGAATTCACTATTCAAACACCTGAGATATTTGTTAAAATTTTAGGTCTAATTTCAAAAACAGCAGCTGGGAGAACAAATAAACATTTTTTGATTTTCCTCTGGAACAACATCTGAACTACATACATTTTAGAGGTTATTTTTCTGGTGTGTTTTCAGTGAAAAATGTGTTTTCGTTGAAAGCTCTGACATTTTATTGGTTAAACACAAACTAGATTGATTTGTGCCATGATTGATATTTCAAAACCACTCTAGTTTTAATCCCATCTGCTTGTGGATTTATGGCCTCGTTCCCTCACTTTGTTGCATTAGAGAACATCAAAAGAGGAACAGACCCCATTAATCTCAGAAACTTTCCCTCTGTGTCTCTTTTTATTAGTTTTCTTTCTCTTTAACCTTCCCTCTCTCAGACATGCACCCATTGTGTAGCATGCGTTGAACAGTTTGGGTGCATTTGATTTATTTCTCTACGTTTCCTCCGTGGCTCATTTCCATAAATCACATGTCAGTATGTTTGTAGCTTGAGGGACGTTAACAAGAGGCTCCAGTCCAAACACAGCGTGCATAAAACCCTGAAACACTTCCGACGAGTAGAGCTGACCGGCTCCATCGCAACATCCATCAGTGCAAAGAGCAGGTCGGAAAATTTCTCCTGGAGACAGTGAGGAAAAGTTTTGTCATCTGAAGAGCACTTTTAAAAGTCTACTTTCTCATGCTGGACCACATGCAAAGCTGAGAGAGGGCTGAACTCATCATCAGTGTGTGTTAGCTCATGTTTGTTTATCAAGTAGTGTTTGCAGCCACATGCTCATGAGATGTAAAGAAATAGGTGAAGCTATAAGTTGGGCGGTTGCCATTGTTTCCATAGAAATTGCCACTCAGATCCTCCTTCCTGTGTTGCTGGGTGGACAGCAAAGTGGGCGCTTGTGCAGATGTGTGCGTGTGCGTGCGTGTGTATTTCCCACGGTTCTGTGATTGAATCAGGCTCAGATACTATCTACTGTCCTCCCCCGCACCTCCTCCTGTTTACACAACATTTCCTGTCTGGCCTGAGGAGTTAAAGGTCACACAGTAAAGTGGGGATGAATTTTGGCCTTGAGTTTGGTTTGGTTTGTTGTTATATGGACAAATCAGGTAAACAGAAAACAGGTAGTATATGTTGGAAATACACAATCAATGCACTGGGACTGCAGAGTGGGAGTACTACAGGGCTCTATGCTGGGATCAGTCATATTCATTCTTTCTATTATCACCATACCAAAAGTAGTATATGTAGTATACTAGCAGTACATGTCAATAACGCTATATTATATACACATGCAGAAATAAAGCCAAAGCTGCTCACTCAGTGTCTGCAGCTAAGGTTTTTACATACAAAAAACAAATTGTTTACAACAAAAAATGGCTCCATCAGACACTGAGGGTACAACAACAAGCATGTGTACTTCTTATTAGAGTCTGCAAAAGCTTTTGTGGATAAAATAATATTTCTAAATATCACGTACTGTTTTCCAACCTGATTTCAAGTTACAGACATTAAAACTTGTGAAATCTGTCTTAAAAAGACACTATGCTCTTGGTAAGAAAACTTTTTGTTGTGCTTTGACATTGTTTGTAAGGACAGCAACTACATTTTACATTTTGAAAGTCATCAATATTTTAAGAAGGGTGGTCTTGTTTTTACAGTTTAAATGTGTTTGCTCATCCGTCATGAAATTACTCTTCAAAGAAAAGACAATAAAAACCAGATCAAAATCTTTAAAGATCACAGAAGTAACTTTTTCTTCATGTGCTGACTTTTGATTGTGATCTTTGGCTGGATGACTTTTCTGAAGCCATGAAAGACTTGATAAGTTCTTCAAAGGTTCTAAAAGAACTGTCTGATATTTACCAAATGTCTCAATTAAGACATTTTGGAAAATATTCAGTGAACTGATGAAAAAAAAGAGGAACTGTTAGAAACATGTTCAACCTCTGACATCATGTGTAAAACTGACAAAGCATTTCAGTGAAACAACAACATGCTTACAGTGAAACATGGTGGTGGCAGTGTAATGACATGGGTCTGATTTGCTTGCTCAAATCTTGCACAACTTGATGTATTTGATGGAACTATGAATTCTGCTCTCCAGCAGAAAATAATGATACACAATATGTGACCATCAGGTACAGACTTTGAACTACCTCAACTGCTTTTGATCACCAGTATTACGATGAACAAAAGCAAACTGTTAAGTCAGTTTTGTAATTTTAATAAAACCCAATTGCAAAATGCAAAGAACAGTAGGACAAACGTACAAAGTTTGAAGGTGAATAACGTTTTTGATAAGGGCAGGTTTGTTTTGACATCTTTGCTAGATAATCATCTTTGTCTAATATTTAAAGTTGTATAATGATCATATTTAAGCATGGCAATAAATGCTAAAAATGTAAGAAAATTGCACAAATTTTATTTGACTATACTCAGTTTTTCTGAATGTTGTGTATAATGTTATAATGTTACAGAATGTACAAATGCCATGCATTTTTTGCCAATTTAAATTGAAATGAGGAAAATCTCAATCTGAGATGATGCTGATAAAAGATAACGAGTGTAATATAAATTCAGCTGCCTTAGAACTGTTATCAGTTCATGTTTCAATGTTTTATCACTCCCTAGCAGTATTGAAATATTGACTCCTTAACTATCATGTCTAACCATGCAGTTTGTCATTACAGACTTGCCACATTGAGCAATACATTTTCTAGCTGTATAGAAAATGCACCTCTGGGTATTTGCTTTAAGTGTGGTTCTGTTTTTATTGGCTTGCGGAGAGCCTAGATTTGTAGTTGCAACTACCTAAAGTGTGATGTAACTTTTTTGCCAGCAGTGACAGCTTCAGTGGAGCAAGTTGAGTGAAAACTTTGGAATAATTTGTTTGAAAAGATGTCAATCAATTGTGAGCTTAATGAAATGAAATATTAGACATCCTGTTTCAAATTCTCAGATTCCAAGCATTGCCATTGGAGTGAGGCCTCATATTATTATCATTTTGGCAGTGTTGCAGGCATCACTCCGTCACAATCCCACCAGGATCTTGGTACTCTGTCATTCTAAAAAAAATAAACCGCAATGACTTCCCTTCAAGATTCTCATATCCCTGTCATTGTTGGCATTTCCTATAAATAAGGAACATAAATGCCAACAGTCATTGCAGAAGAGAAATATGAAAGTAACACTTGTTTCAGTTTGCCATTCTTGAGTAAGAAAAAAAAGGTCCATCCCACACCTGATGTGCTTCTTTGGAAATTCAAGAGGAAGTTTAATGGTTGTCTTGTAAACTTGTCCAACTGGCTAAATTATTGCTATGACTAAAAGTCCTGTTTGAGCATTGAGCAACAACAAACTTGCTGATTTGTTGTGAGCCCATTTAAAGGAAATTGTGTACCTATTTAAAATATTCCATTTTCCATCAGAGTGTACAGTGTGGTCATGTTCTTCCTTAAGATAAATTCACTCAATGTCTCCATATATTCCATTCATCAGTGGGAAATACATGATTATGCAATTACATTTTAAAACTACAAGATTTTATACAATAAAATGTAATCTGCATAAAATTATCTGTCAGATGAAGTAAGATCTGTGTTTTATGCTTTCTAATATCTGAAAGTCTTAAATATTTGGTCCTGCATTAGTTTACTAAAATGTACAATGATATCATAGACATAACCAGTAAAGACCTTTAAAAACTATAGAGTGAGTTCACAAAGCTATTTGCACACACTCGATGTCTACAAACTGTAGTTTGCACTTCTGTCAAATTCTTGAGCTGCACTCCTAAAATCCAAATGAAAAATACATAGCTTCTGTCTCTTGGGTGTTGCAGATTGGCCACATGTAAGATATTACAAATAGATTTAAGTGAAAATCCATCAACATTTTTGTAGACCAATGTAAAACAGAACTTGTGTGGTATCGAATGAGCAATCTGAAAGCTTTGGGCTACATGATGACACAGTTATACTAACTGTCATCTTGCAGCAAGAAGGTCCTGGGTTTAAACCTCAGTTGGGGCCTTTCTCCCAGGAATTTATCTTCACCAAATGCATATAGGGATTCTCATGCTTTCTCCAAAAACATCAATATTAGGTTAAGCAGCCTCTCCGAATTGCCCTAAATTATAAGTGTGTATATGTGTGTGTTGCCCTATGTATTTCTGAGTTACCCTGTGATGGACATAAAGACATCACAGTGATAATGAACAAAAAAACAGAAGAAGTGAGATGTTTTTAAAGCTTTAGGAGACTACTTGATCTTGCCAGAATCTGGATTTCTTTATAATTACATATTTTTTTCTATCTCTTTGATCACTTTTGCACCTGTGTTTGTTATTGCAGAGATGAAAACTGCGACTTCAGATAAAGTGTGAATTGCTGGCAACCGCATTAACTTAATGTAGGCTAATGCAAATATGTACAAAAATATGTGCTTCATCATCTCATATCCATTCAGTTGCACCTTTGAAGGAATAATACTGTAAATATTCATCCACTGTTCCTGAACAATACAGTGGATCTTTACAGCTCTGTTCACTGTATCCCACTTTTAGAAGCACTTGGCGAACCTGTGTATAAAAATCAGAGGCAAAGATTGGTTGGGGACTTTTGTAAAAGAGACAGAAGGGAGGAGCACAGGGGCACAAACATGACCAGAGTGAGGTAACTGGTGGAGGTGATAGTTACCTGGCCTTCAAGTCTGTAATTTATTGTCAGCAAGCCTGCTGATGGTGACATTTCCTCTGAGATGCCACTCCTGTGACAACCTGATGGAGCCAGTGAACCACGCCTACCTATGTCTCTCTCTTTGATCATTGATGTTTTGGACCTTTTAAACTAATGCTGTGTTGCTAACATGGGAAAACCCCTATTTTCAATTGCATGTCAACTGCAAATCTAGGTTTTAGAGATGTTGTTTGACTCATGTTAAAATCTAACCATCGATCAGTGTATAGATTAGTTTTTGTTGTTGTTTTACTCAAAAAAAAAATTATAAATTCTTATTTGTACTACAATGTTTACACAGAAAAACATAGGAAATGTCGAAATTGAAAGTAAACAGAATAATACCCTAATGATCGACGACAAGTCATTCATTGTGTTTCTTTGTCTTCCCTCTTCTCCCTCTTAAAAGTCCTTTAAGTTCTCAGACAAATTAATCTTTCAGTGTTAATACCTAGTGCAATTAAAACTGACATATCATTGATAGGCTGTTATGGAAGTATGGAATATATGTTGAAAAGTTGTGCAATAAAGATATTCACCACCCCTGGAGCTTCATTTCAAAAGGGACTAAAAGTTTTGTCAGCTATATGAATCACCGTGTAAAACAATCCTATTCACCAAGCTCCAAGCTTTGTGTTCATGGCCGTCAGAAAAAATGTTTGGTGTATTCTGAAATCTAGAAATTGAACCTAATCCATTGGTGAATCTCATATTTTTTTTATTTATATGAAATTGTTGTCAATGAGGGTCCGTAAAATGGGTTTGCTAAAATACCTACAAATAAATACTTTTATTTCTGGAGAGGGTACTTACTCTGCAAATCTATCTCAGGTTTCCTTGGAACTATGCAAAAAAGTAAATACTAATTATAATAATAACAATAATAATATTAGAGATCCAGGAAGACACTTCTTCTTCCCACAATTGATGGGAATTTTACTGGCACAAAGGTGTGTGTCATCTCTTCCAGTGATTTAAAATTTCTCAGCTGAATCAAGTGGGATGTTGCATCATTTTGCTCACACCCACCTCACCTGCTGGTGAGCTGCCAGTCCCTCCAAGGACATCAGGCACTCTTGTTTATAGAAAACAAGATTTTAACTGAAAAAAAAAAAAACATTTCAAAGAATTTAAAATCTGAGTAAGGGGATTTCTGGAAAGCCACTGGATACTGAATAAACCTCAAACATTGTCTTTATTCAAAATTACTTTGTTTATGTGACAGCAGCTGTAGCATACATCTACTCTTAGAAAAGGATGAGTAAAAGGGAAAACAGGAAAGTAACCAGTAACCGGTAGAACGTGAGGCGTGTCGTGAATTACTTTGAAATTAGTTGAACTGAACTGAAATAAATACATTTCAATTCAGTCTATTATATATATGTATATAAACTTGGAGTTTGAGAAGACAGACCAGATCTGCAAAAAAATAAAGAAGCACTAGACCAGGAATCCTTTCTATGCTGAAGAAAACGCAACGAGTTAATGGCAGTGGTAGCTCCGTTAGTGCTTTTGTCTGGGAGAGAAACATAGCTGAACATATAAGGTCTGAGCCAGTAGTTCAAGGCCTGGGAAGAAAAGCAGAGTACAACCAGCTAATCACCTAGCTCCTTTGATTGCTTTGTCTAGCAGAAAGAGACAGGATCAAACACAGAAAGACAGTTAAGTTTATTATGTCTACAAGCACTATACAAAAATCATGTTTTAAACCTTGTCTTAAAATTTTAAGCAGGGTGTCCTGGATAAAATGTGTGAGCTGCTTTAACAGGAGGGGAGCTTGTTAACTGAAACATCTGCCTCCCGTTGTACTTCTAGAAACTATACACCTATATAACCTGAGAGTGAAGTGTTGGAAACATGTGGAACAATAATCATTTGATTATTAGGAGAATGGTGTGTAAAAAGGCAAGGCAACTTTATTTATATAGCACCTTTCAGCCAAAGACAATTCAAAGTGCTTGTACAAGAGAGCCAAAAAACAACACACAAGAAGAAGATAAAAAAAAGGGGAATTTTAAACTATATTTTGTATTCACAAAGAGCTAATGATGAGAAGCTAAAGAAGGATAAATATTATCCTTATTTTTAATTATCACAATTTTCATGTGAGTGTGCATAATTGTTCAGGTCCTGTACGGTTTTTGAAATCCCACAGTGTGTGATGGGTATAACAACACATTTTCAATCAGTTTCTGATCCATCTCTATCTTGCTTTCTGTGACTTTGTGGAAAACAAAAACTAATTCTAAGAGAGCTATAATAAAAAAAGGAATCCCTGAAAGACAAACAGAAGGGCAACAGCTCCTAAAGTTCAGTCCTCCTCCTCTACATATTGCTCTGTGCCTCTGGCAGCTGTAAAGCAGCAGGTTTGTAGGTTTTCAGGCTTTGGATGATCCAAACTATTGACTAATGCATTGGAGCCACGACCGTGGCTAAATTAGCCTGGTGGCCTACCCCTGGGTGCGACATATGTTTTACTGTCTGTCTGAGTCCTCTACCAAAACACAGACAAACAATCCCCCATACACAACCCTTCTAACACACACAGAAAGTGTACCCCCTGCCAACGCCTCCTCAGGTCAAACAAATCCCTTTCAAATCTGGGCCTGCAGCCAACACACAGGGGGTAAAGCGGGTCTTTGAGTGGGATTCAAAGTATCACTGTGTTTAAATGTCTTACTAGGTGTGTATGACCACCTGGATGGACATTTAAATCATTGAAATTCTCTGCATTTTTTAACATGATATAGTCTTCTTTATGTGCATGTCTCGAAATGAAATCCAGAACAATCAAATTCATTTTGATATTATGTAGTTTGAAAATAGACCTTTGTGAAATTTAATCTCAGTATAAATCCAGCTTTTCCACCTTCATCACAAAGACAAAGAAAGACAGTAGACATGCTATGGATGAACTGGTAGAGAAGCAGTTCTAAAAACCACAGAGATAACCACATTTTGGGCGTACTCCACTCTTCAGACGTTCTTGTGTACTCTAAGCAGACTCAAAGCAGACGTATGATGGATGTCATACAGTAAACGGTTCAATGGAGGATTCACATCCAACTGTTTTGTAAGTGACACAGAGCTGATAAGGTTGAGAGTCGGCACAACAAGTCACCAGGACCTGCATCAGCCAGACTGTCACTTCGTGCCACACTAGTAGTTGTGAGGTGGCTGCCTGGTGGAGAAGAAACGGGGCTAGTAGGCCCCGTCACAAACTTGGTTCTATCTATTTGGATTCTGGAAATGGCAGATCTTATGAGCCGTTAAATCCATCTTGCACAAATAGAAAGGACTACTGGACGTAAGGTAATTAACTGGAGAAGCAGCCACAATACAAATGATTCAAATCACAAATTCTGCTTCATTTTGTTATTTTGAAATTCCATTATTTAGTTGTTTGAATTGTTTTCATTTTATTCTTTAAAATTCCAAATTTTGCACATATTTTTCTCCATCTGATGACATCATCAATTACTCAGAACTTGAACAAGTTTGGAACAAAATACTTTTTTATTCTTACATGTGTAACTTCCTGGATAGCTACTTTTTACTTCTGCTTGAATAAAAAATATATTGAAGTAGTCCTATTCTTAGAGTTTTTTTCATATTTATGGCAAATTGTAACTAACAATGCACACCATTGTTCCACATGAATTTAGGGGAAGTTGTCTTCCACTGGTTTTTGCAAAGACATCATGAAAAGATCAGACAGATTACATTAAGTTGAGTGTATTCTGCACATAATTCCCTCTGTCAGATGCATAGTGAAGTGAGCCAGAGCCAGTGAAATAAAAACAATGACAGGACTTCAGGCTTCAGTGGATTAAAACGAATTTACCAAAATAAATAGAGCAGGGAAACTCCCTTGCAGGTTTTCATTGTCCTGTTGTTTTAAGACAGCCATTTTCATCTGAATTTGAGGACTGATGCAAAGGATTTTGGGTGGCGGTTGCTGCTTCTGTACGTTGTAGGTGTTTGCCATAGAGGGACTGCACCCGGGGGATTTTTTGGGCTGGGTGGAGGATTTGGGTTGCGGTCTTCTCTTGCGAGCTCACTGTCAAAACTTTGAGATGGTTGACCTAAAATTACAGCAGAGAGAAGCGAGAGTGGGAGGGATTTGGGACATTTTTCTGCAGCATTTCTATGGTTTTCTTCTGTATTTTATTTTTGTAATGTGCCTTCTCAATTTACAATAAAACATTTTATTATTTCTGTCATTCCTTGAACGTAAGGGAACAAATTAACTTTTTCCAAAAATACGTCTAAACTAATTTCAGCTAATATGCTTCATTTCTGGACAATTTATTTCTGCACCAAATATCCATCTCTGAAGTTTTCTAAAATATCTGTTATGGCCACATTTTCTTGCATTCAACGGAGAAAGAAAATCACACACAGTGTCAAACCCTTCTTCTATTCTCCAGATGGCCAAATATCTTGTCCAAGATTAAAAAACTAGTCATCACATATGCAATACTTTACTGAACCTTTAGTCTGTGTAAAGAAATGAAACCAAATTTACCTGAAGGTCGGGTTTCTCGCTGCTCCACCACCATTCTGCCTTTCTTATAAATAAATGCAGACTGCAGAACTTTGACAAGGCAGTCATAAGACTTTTATTCAAAATGTTTTATTTCTCAATTTAGAACAAGGTTGTTCTGTCCTGAATATCTTTTCCTATGAGCAACACTTGTTTGGGCTATTCATTGTCCAAGCTGAAGTTCTGTTCTGTGACAGCAGTAGGGAGAGTGTTATCTGTCAGTGAGCTTTTTTTCATAATCTTCAGAGGCTGGTTCTCTTTCTGGAATGCTTGAATTACACCCTTGGATTAAACCGGTGAAGAATTAGCCTGAAGAGTTTTGTAAGCAAGCAAAATCGTCCTCAAACCCTTTCAGTCTATAAACTGATCAGACTTTAAACATCAGCTGCTCTGAAGCTCTGAATGTAGGGACGTCATAATGTAATTAACTTTGGATGCTTGTGCTGCATCTTACATTGTAACTCATAGTTAGCGATTATTTATATAAAAAAAGCTATGACAAATATAACCAGAAAGCTTTGGAGTACAATGACTTCAGCAATGTAGATGACAGGCAAGGCAGAAGTGTTGGATAACCATGAGACAATCTCCTAAATTTAAAAAGAAATCAAGATTCAGAAATCTTGAGGAACTGTAATTAAATCATAATAATTTTGCGGCATTCTTCTTGTCCTACTCTAGTATATTTTATTAGACTGTGATTGAAAAGCATTTTCTGTTGTCTCTGATGTTTGTTGCTTGGCAACTTGAACCACGTCTGGACCTGATTAGCAGCATTCTGCTAATTTTTACAATTGTCAGAGTTTCTGTCACAACAAATAATGAAAATTGTTGGTTTTGGCTTAATATCTTTAGATTTTCTGGGGGTTGTATGAGGCACTTGGGTCAGAAGAGACATTTGATTGACAGAAAAGTGATATAAAACAGGATGCAAAGAGTTATGAACAAATGGGGCTCTGTCTGATCATGTTAATAAGGGATTGTTAATCTGATTGGTAAAGTTTTTGAGTCAAATTTTGTGTGAATTAAATTACATTTTGCAAGATTTTTCAAATTATACCAGTCTTGTCAAACATTATTATATGATTTATCTCAGAAAGGAGAAATTCCTGCAAATATCTGTTCAATTTAATGGCATATTACTATATTTGCTCATTTTCTCATTAATTTTTATATAGTTTTCATGGTTTTTCATCACCTGTGAAAAAAATTAAGAAAAACATTAAAGTGTTTGCATACATTGAAATGGTTTAATCATATAAACACATCATTTTACATCTACAGCTTATTTTCTCAAAATTTGAATGGCCACCAACCAATAAGGTCTAGAAATGTCATCAATTATATTGCATTCATTGCAATATTTATTTTGAATGATTTTGACAACTAATGTTAGTTGTGCTGAACAGAAACCCCATGAACAGAACAGCGAGAGGAGCGGATTGCATTTACTTTTGGTGTATTCTGCTGTGATAAATATAAACAAAGAGCATTTAAATACAAATTTGCATTCACTGCAAAACATATGTCTATTAAATCAGTGTTTTGACTGTAATTCTTTTCTTTATTTGAAAATCCCTCTAATGCAAGCCTCTGAGAAATATTTTGTGTATTCACTTAGGTGCTCTTGCTGCAGCAAAGATCATGTGGATAACAGTGAATTAATAGCATATTTCCCTGCTGCTCTACATAACACAACTTTACCTTAATGTTTATTTCCATACAAAATAAGTTTTCTGAACAGTTATGAAAATGATCCCTATGAAATTTGCCTTAGTATCATGATGGCAAGATCAACTCAGTAACACCTGCACCGTTTTTTGAATCAGATTTTCTCCCAGGCTAAGAGCTGTCAAAATAGTTTTGTTTTTACTTAAAACTCCTAAAAGTGAGCCTAAGGTGTTAAACTTTAAACTGCTTCCAAATGAAACTTTGCATAGTACCTGCCATTTCAAAATTTCACCATGAATCTCATAAGAATTATTCAAAACCTTGTTGGGTTTTTTTCTATGCAAATACATTTTTCTAAATTAATTGTTTGATAGTTCTACCAGTGTCAAACTTGCTTGTTTGTTGAGGTGTTTGTAACTCTTTCTTGAAATTTCTCTTGTATCTCTAATTTAGAGTCAATAAGAAAGTGTCTGATTTTGCAGTCAGTGCTGCCGGATATAACTCTGCAGCATCTGCAGATATTCATCCTGGCGCCAAATCCTGGCCGAAGTAGCATTTTTATTTTTTTCAGGAGCACAAATTTACAGACTGGAAAATCTTACAAAGAGACTCTGAAGAAGACAGCTACAAGATGTGAATAAACCAAAACAAGCTTAAACAACCTTACATGTCTGTGAGACTAGAAGAGTTTAGGCCTGTTATAGAAGATGGAAATCTACAATTGTGTGAAGGAATTGCAGAAAGTTGATCTTATCAGAAAATCCATGTAGGTTCAGCTTCAGATGAATTAATTTTGGTAAATTTACATTACAGATAAATTGTAGAGATGCCTCCTTCTTGCCCAATGAAGGGACAGTGTAGAGGTCAGAGGTCAAAGTCACAGCTCCTTGACAGTATAACTTAAAGGTTTTTCACAAAGCGGGTAAACTCTAATGATGATGGATGCTGCTGTGGTGGAGAATCCCTGCATTGTTCATGTGACATTCCTGCCAGTCATTTTGAGCTACGTTTACCAGCCCACCTCTTTCCATAACAAAGACATGGGTCACCTGACATCCCAACTTCACCCACTTCACTCAGCAGCCTCCAAGCTAAAGTAAACACACTGTTAATTCAAGATAATTCACCATAACCTATAGCCCCAGCCATATAAATTCCTTATCTTCATCTCCCCTCCAGCAGCTCCCCATTCTTCCCTGCTTTGCTCTCTCCTCCTCCTCCTTTCCTTAGTTATTTTTTATCCTTTTATCCCTTTTTGTTGGATTCAATGGATGTTTGGTGTTTTGTTTTTTTCTTGTCTTTTTTTGTTCATAGAAGAGTTGCCAAATCTTTATTTGTAAAAAGTTTGCTGAGAGTTGCTGGACTTAAATTCTTCATCAATCATACAAAATAGTCACCATATGGAAACATACATTATACAAAAGGAGATTTTGTTCCAGAATCAAACATCTAAAAACATCTATAAACTCTGAACACATTTGACGCTTTTTCTTCCAACCATTACTTTTCCAGCATAACTACTTTTAAATCAAAATGATAATTTTATTGTTGGCAAATGGGTTTAATAAAATTTCCATCATCTTTATACTTTCAGAAATTCACCTTTTTTAGTGGAATGTAATTATTCTTGGAACATCTGCCTCATTGCAGATGTTTTCATGGACCATTTCTAAAATATTCAAGAGAAAATGCAACTTTGGAAGCAGAAATACTTAGGCAGAATGTTATTTGACATTTGGTTGATTTGGTTCGATTGGATGTTGGCAAAGCAGCTAATCGAGGAGCACTATTCATTTTCCTTGGTGAAGATTGGCTCCACCCCTAATACAGGGGATAAAGAAGAACATGTATGTTATGGTGCATTTTATTTGTTGTCATTTCCATGTTCAGTTATGAGGATGATGCGCTCATGTTAACTTTTAGAGAGCATGCATTACTGCTAGTTGCCCTATCAACAGATTGTTGTGGATTTTTTTTTTCATTTCAGAGTTTATCATATCTTCCTGTTCTTTTTTGATATGACATTTTGATAAAATACACTGATGTTTGTGTTTTTGACGTGATAGGATTGTCAAACGGTATGAATAATTATGAAAGACACAAAATGGATAGATTTAAAGTCAACTCAAAAGCTTTGTTTCAGTTGTTTAATGATGCTTGGTGTGCTTTTAATATCTCACCTTATATGAAGTAAAACAAAATGGGTGTGTTAGTAAAAAAAACCTGCTATTATTTGGAGAGGCATCCGTCATCTATTCACCTCCTCACGCCATGTTAGACAGCATCATTCACCCTCTTATCAGGTGAGTCTTCCCTCCACCCTGCACCCTTTAGTTCTTTCACTCCCCTCATTTACCTCTCCCTTTTTCCCTCTGGCCTTTGTCCCGTTCGACAATGGGGCGATCAGGGGCACGGGAGGCATGAAGGGGTAAAGGGGCAGTAAAAGGGAAAAAAAGAAAGGTGGTGTTGATCTCTTGTTCTTCACGGAGAGGTGATTCAGGTAAATAGGGGCCTTTTTCTCCTCTCTGTTGTGTTGAAGGTTTGGAAGCACAAAGAAGAGGTTTGTGTGTGTGTGTGTGTGTGTGTGTGTGTGTGTGTGTGTCTGCGTGTGTGTGGGTGTGTTATAAAGACTCTGCATTTGCCCCAATGAGTTGTTTCAAGTGAAACGGGGAAGAATCTGTGACATTAACTGCTTATTTAATTTGTATCACAGGAATGCACAACCTCCAAGATAAAAATGTACATAAAAATTCAGTTAAAAATAAAACAAAACAAAACAAAACAAAACAAAACAGTAAGACAGTTACTGTCTTACTGAAACTAAAATAACTTTTAGTTTGAGTTATTTAAAACAACTGAAGCTAAAATTAATTTCTGTGTAACACAACTGTGTAATTGAGGTTATTGAATATTTTTTCACCAAATGTTTGTCACTAAATAAACAGGAAAAATGCACCCTGGTTCTATTTGCTGACATCTCAAAGATATAAATATTTTTTGTAATTTTGTAATTTGAAAACATGAAGCTGCTTTTTTGTGTCATATAAGTCAGGTTGTCCTTGAGATGGATTGCTTTACTTTTTCATTAACTGAGCACTTACTAATCAAATTAAAGTTTGTGTTGTCACATATTTAATCATTGCAAATATGGCTTCTTTAATAATCTAAAACACAATGCTTAAAAGCACCATGATGCTCTCTTTGCCAGCATCCTGAGGTTGCTTTTGCACTGCCCTGGTTATCGCTGGAGCTGTCAGCACCCCAGGGAGAAGCTCTGGCTGTTGGGAGGGGGAAGTTACCTGGGGCCTCCTCACCCCCCAGTCCCTTCCCTCAACCTCCATCTCCTCTTTATGGGGAGATCAGAGAGCTAAGAGTGGAAGGTGAAGAAAGAAGTCTTCTTTTCTCTCACACTTGCCTGCTAACCATCTTAAGCACAGATCAAAATCCAAAACCCTTGGAAGACAAAAGTTGGACATTAGTTAATGTGTTCATAAGAGATCCAATGCAAAAGCAAAAGAGAGCGGAAGCTTTCACTCCAGCAGACCCCTGGCATGGTCAAAGGTCATAAATACAATCAAAATGAAGTATTTACCACAACAAGTCTTGGAAAAATCTTTATACTATCAAGAGAATGTTATTTTTGTAAATATTTCATCTGAAAAAAGCAAATTGCTGCCAGCAAACAACCAGATCAACTGAAGTCACGTGTCAAAGGTCAGAGAGAAAGAGCAACAGTATGCAGGTATGTGCGAGTATATGTGAGAGAGCGTATGAGCTCTGAAAGGGAAAGGCTCCATTAAAGCTCACCTGTTCTGACCCCTGCAGGTATGCTCTCATTCATTCATTCTTTCATTCACCAGCTTCTCCCTCCCTTCTTTCCTCAGCGGCCCCGGGCCTCGCTTTGAACTCACAACCGCAGTGCTGTGGAATAGAGTGCGTGCCCGAGTGTGTGTGTCGGGTAGGGCGGGGGTGGACTTTCAGAGAGGCATAAGGAGTGAAACAGAGAGGCACTGTTGAGCAGAGGGTAACGATGAAAACATATCATTTTCCTAATGTATGATCTCTGTGTGATTTATAGACATTGTGTAAGTCAGAATAGCTTCATTACAGAGTGATGGTTTTGCCTAAGGTGTTGGCCAAGCATTATTCAGAGCTAATTAATCTTGCAGGAATACAGAGGCCTCTCAGAGAGCGTGTGTGTTTCTTGGAATGGAGGTGACATCCCTGGCAGCCACTTAGATCTAATCTGAGTTTCTTTAAAACAGTTAATTAGACATCCACTGCAGATTCATTTAAACTGTGTTCATGTGTCTGATGTTTTTTTAAACAAATATTTACATTGTTGGACAAACCATGTGGCATTGTAAATATTCTTCAACATTAGATAGAAATTATAGGTATGTGCAAAAAGGTTCTCACTGTTTAAATGAGTTCAGATTTGTCTAGGCTTTTCGTAGGCCTTTTAAATTTCCCTCAGAACTTTGACTGCTTTTTTATTATGTTCTCAGTCGAGTTCTTGTAAACAACATGAACTGCATTTGGTTCAAAATATGGAAGGACCTTCAGATGATCATCAACTTTGTGCTAAATTTTAACAAACGACTTTTGGAAACAGCTTAGGATTTTTTGTCATCCATATTCACTTTTTTGTAATTAAAATTTTGTTAAGTAAAAACACATTAAGAAACAACATCCGTTGAACTAATAACAGTAATAAATATATTTCTGGATGGAATGGAGTAAAGACTGTATTTTGCAACAACAATTACACAACTAATTTGTAATTTTGAAACAAACTGATTTGCATAACCTTACCAAACTATGCAAATGATAAACTCACTAAATAAAGTTTGAATGTTCTAGTGCCAAAACTACAAAAACTTTAAATAACAGCTGAGAAATAAGCAGTCAGTTTTCAAGTCAGACTGCTTATTCCAGCTTTTATTTAAAATCCCGGGTTCTTACTTTTTGTTTCCATCAGAAAAACAAAAAAGTTCCATTTTAAAAAATATTATTTGGTAGGGATCAATCTCCAAGCTTTTGTGAGTTATTATACCCAATAAAATTAAAAACCTGCTTTCAGTAATACTTATTTAGTCTGATCAGCTGTTTTAGCTATAATGCATTTGTTACCTCTTAGATGTGCTTTTGGGTTTGTTTCTGTGCAAAACGTTTGGTCTGAACATTTTTTATGTTTTACAAAAATTCCTTTCTCAGTTTCAACATTTCAAATGTTGTCTTTGTACTGATATCAATTCTTTGTGATAGATTACTTTATGATATTTAAATATATTGAAAGTTAAGTTATATTTATTGCCTATTTTCATAAAGTGTTTTATGTATTCATTTTTTGTCATTCAGAAATTCATTAGTTTAATTAACAATAATCAGATTTAGTTGCTGAATCAGTAAGTCAGTATCTGATGAGCTGGTAACACACACACTGTCAGACTGAGTCAGTCACCCCTGCTGGGCGGCGTAGACACAACCCCACTGAGCACGGAGGGCCTGATAATGGGCAAACAGCGGGGAGGACTTTGCTTTAATCCATGTTAACATAAGAAAGGAACAACGGCCCAGATTCTGGTGGAACACTAACTTCTCATCTGGTGTCAGGTGACAGTTTGGATCATCTCGAAAAGACTGTCTGTGCAGGTGACTTAAACTCATGAGGTTAATTGGAGGCTTGGCTACATTTAGGAACAGGTGTGACCTCACACACCCCCGTTTGGTCTTTGTGTCTTCCTCAATGTTTTATATTTTTGCCACCTAATTCTTTACATCCATGCATTCAAACTTCTTTAATTGGTTTGGTTACAGGAAACTGTAGCAGTGAAAACAATCAAAAGATTTCATTAAAACACACCGATGTCATCTTGGTGGGTTTTTCATAGACAGAATCAGAATGCACACGATTTAGAAGGCAAATTCAACTGCTTAATGTCTGCAAAACTTTGCTCTGGGGAAGTAATGCGTAAAAAGATAATTGAATGAAACAGCAAAAGAGAGACTCTGAACCTCTGAGTGTCTTTAGTATCTTCAGTGGCCTCTAATATAGCCCACAAATATACAATATGTGAGCTGTGTGTGTTTGAGTTCAAACGGTTAACACTTGAACTGTTTATAAAAACATTATAAGCAGATAAAAATGGTGTAGTTCAGAAAAATCCCCATAAAGCTTGAAAAACAAGCTGTTCTCACTTGCTCGAAGCAATCTAAATATAATGGAAGAAATTTAGTTGAAGACTTTTGCAAAAAAATAGATGTAGAATTATAAATATAGATAAATATAGAGTTTTATGGTTATGACATTGAGTAGTTGCATTGCACTGTATGTGGAACTGAAAAAGAAATTATGATAATTTACTTGTTTGATCTTTTCTTTAGTTTCTCTAGAAAAAATGACAACAAAAACTTTTATACAGCCCCATGTTGCCTTCAAGAACCACAGTAGTCAACTTTTGCTTGATGAGGGTTCGCTGCATCGTTTCAAGCAAGAAAACAGACTTAGAAAAATTGAGATAGAGAGGAAGGAAGGGTCACATACTCTCCCCCTCTGTGCCTTTTATGAGTGTGTGTCTCTGCTCTGTTTACATGTTAAAAGCTCTTTAATAAGAAGCTGTAGGGGAAGCTAGCAGACAGGAACCTTTCATCTCAACCTGTCCTGTCACACCCAAGGGGAGGGGGACTTTATTTATGGCTGCACGCAGGTTGGCTCTTTGTATAGAGCACTTACACAGTCATCTGAGTCAGACTGCAGGCTCCAAAGGAGGATGAGGAAGGCCTGGATGTATTACACATTACAGAGCACAGATTACATGCCAGTGTTAACAAAACACTTGTTATCAGTGATGGAATCTGTGGGCTCAACAGGCAAAATAGACAGATTTCTTTGATTTTTTTCTTTTGTTTTGTTTTTCACTTGTACTTTTTGCCATTTTTTTCTGCTGTTGTTTTGTTGTATTTACTTTGCTCATTCTGCTGTGACAATGAAATACTAATCATAAGGGTTATGCATTCAGATCAGGAGTTCATTTGTTGCTAATATTCTAGTTAGCAGTCAAAAACTGAGTCGGTGCTGAAAAGAAAAGTGCATGTCGCATTTGAACTCAAATTCCAACCAAAGGCAATCCTCAAAAAGTCAAAATTTTTACCAATCATCATGGTTAAAATCTGAAGAAAGTTGCATGAATATGCAACTTATTTGGGTTTTCGCAACTTGTATTAATTGGATCTTTGGATTTTTGTTTTAGTCACACGCAAGTTACTGAAAACAGCTACTAGAAAACATGTTGCTGCACAGTTTGTGAAGTCAATTTTTCTAGAATTGTGGAGTTAAAGGTTGTCACTGTGGTGACAGAGTAAAATAATTAGCAAGTTCAATGGTTTACACGCTTAAAACTGCAGCATGCTTTAAGTATGATGCCATTGAAGCGATATGTAAGTGCTGACCTCCATAATTTGAGTAATTGAATGCTGGTCAAGTTTCAGATAACACAAAAGTAGGAAAGTCTCAGTAACACAATTTTGACACAATGCTAATTAATGTATTATTAATGACATTTGCTGATACCAAATCTCACCTCTGTTAACCAATCTCTTGCTGATCAGATGGTGTCTTTATGTAGAACAGTTAGCTAAAGTGCAAGTCAAACAATAGTATGACTCCTCTGTGTTTTGTTATGACTTGTTGATATTTCAGTTACCAACATGTTAATATGTGGTTCCAGTTAGTCACTCCTGAAGCATTATATTTACTATGACTGTTGTTATTTTTTACTTTTTTTAAACTCTAAAGATCTGAGCACAGTGCACAAAACGAGCCACAAGATGCATGGAAAGCTACAGCAGCATAAGAAACACTTCATTTGAGAAAACCCAAACCAGTCCTTAAACAAATCCCTAAATCCATGATCAATGAGGTTTTTATAATATATAAACAACAAAAAACTTCAAAATTAACAGAAACATTGTAAGCATTGCATTAATAGAAGAGATTTCTGACCTATAAAACACATAGGGAACATGGATTTTTCACTTGAGGGGCTCCGCTGAATCAGACATGCCAAACAAACTAACTTTGGTCTCATCTTGTGAGGTGGCTGTCTCATTAAACTCCTAGTCTGAACCCAGCAGTTCTCCCTTACACAATATTAGTGCCTGGTAAGACTGCATTAGTGTGAAATAATATAGTCAAGTAGCCAAAAGTAAAGAAAACTGCTCCTGCTGTCTTAACACTAAAACCTATAAGATTCCAGGTGTAATCAGATTACTTTAATCCCACTGCATTTGTTAGCTCAGAGCCCCACCCAGCTTGCAGCCAGACAGCATGACCTCCTTGATGAAGATCTCAGGCCGTAACTCAAAGAGCTGAATGAGGGGTTTGTCTCGGATGTGAGCTAATTTTTGAGTTATAAACCATCACATTATCTCCTGCTTCCTCTTTTACTCATATCCTCTTGCGTCTCCAAACAATGTGCAGAGAAAATATTTAAACAGGACTGAAAATTGTAAGAAAAGTGATGTAAAAATCCTGAGAACAGAGACAGAGATATGGGGAGAAAGCATCAAATTATTATTTACTAATGTAAGTTAGATGTCAAACCAAGTCATCTCTTTGTGTATCTCATTTAATAACTTGAAAAGGAAGATTTTAATGGCCAGAATGTTTTCACACAAACTCATGCTAAATGCTAATTACAAAACAGGGCTCCAAATACATGTGACAGCTTGTTTTAGTCTTCTCTGTAGATGTAAACAGTATGACTGTGATTGATCAGTTCCACCGTGGCTTTGTGGACACGCTTAATCAGCAGACAAATCAAGGTCAGGTGAAACTCCATCACTTCTTTTTTGACTTTATGTAGTACCCCCGAGAACAAATATCTCAAATCTGAGGCCTAGGATTTAAAAGTGAAATATTTTACATGTAAAGGATTATGCTTGCAATCGCCTATTATTCTCTGAGATCTAATCTGATGACCCTGTTTCACTAACTCATTCTGTGGGAGTCACTCTCATTCTTTCCATTGACTAAGACAGAAACTATTGAGGGAAAAATTACATGTCAGTATTTGTCTTGGTTTCAGATTTGACGTTTAAATGTGACCCCATGAGCTGCTGGTCAGATGATGATCATTCTTATGTGACCACAGAGAAAACAGCTCATGTTCATGTAAGTCCACCTGACTGAACCAGGTCAGTTTTGAAATCACATTTGCAGTCAAACTACATGATATTTCTGGAAAGACATATTTTCTCCTGACACATTGGATAGATCTTAGATATTATGGTTGTAAGAAAGAAATAAAGTGCAACTAGAACATCACTAGAATCACAAAGGTCCTGATGTGCACGACTCAGGTTTTTCCATGAATCCAAAGATACTTTCAAAATCAAAACGAGGAGTTTTGTCTCAATATTATAGCTGACAAATTAAGACAGTTATGTTGTTCTAAGCACAATCTCCAACAGTCTTTCTGGCACTGTAATATACATAATTACAACTGTGCAAGCCTACAGTGTTGTCTTGCTCTGTTCTGATCCGAGGCCAGCAGAGTGACGAGCTGCTATCTAACTTTCCCTTCTGAGGCAAGTTGAACTCTGAACTCTTCACCTGGCTGTGATGGAAGCTGTGGAAACACACACAGACACACACACACCTGCTCCAAATCATCATGCACACAAAACCCAAGGTCGAACCTGCTGTAAATCTCTCCTGACACAACACTGCCACATACACACACTGGCAGGAACATGTCTGAACAAAGGCAAAGCTGCAGAAGTGTTTTATTTCTGTCTGTAACATCCTTTCTCCATTTCAGTCTTCAAGTCTTTATTTTTAAGCCTGAACCACATCAACAAGTTGTCCAATTTGCAAATTTTGCAAACCGGGACTTCTGAAATAAGACAAGACCCAAAGAAATGAATCTGTTTAACATTAAGTCACATATTTTCTACTCATGTAAGTCTTTCCTTAATTTGGGGATTTGCAAAAGAATTTTTCACTGTACATAGCCTTGAAATGACATAAACACACAGGCTTCCCAAATTGTAATGTGTCTGTTAAATGGCTGGGTGGGCCTGTGTCATTGTCTCTAAGTTTCCAAACATTGACACATTGTGTGACAGCCGACACCAGTATATACTTTTCTTCTCTCTGTCGTCTGGCAGACAGATCTATATCAACTACTTGAAGACTAGAACCTCCAGGAGTATGCAGAGTGTATATGTATATATTTTTTGAGACATGCAAAGTCTAACTTTCCAGTCTTAGAAAATTCGACAAACACAAACAGCTGAGCAGATAATGTCACAACTGAAACCCACAGAAAACACTCCAGCAGACAAAGCATCTCCAGTTTATGACCCCAAATTCCTAATTGTAAAAACAGACACAACAATTGCTGCAGGAAAACTGTGAAACTCTGCTACATCCCATCAGCGCAGTGTCACACACGGACACTAATAAGACTGCAGCAACACTAAAGTGACGAGTTGCTACAAAAGAGAAACCTGCTATCGCCTGTCAGGGTGGCCTGTGTGTTACACCGAGGGTCTCATAACAGAGAGGTGACAGTCTGATCCCACCAGGTTGTCGTTCTGAGCCCAGAGAGGGTAAGTTAATCTGGAGGAGAGCACCATCTAAGGCTAGAGGTACACACTACATCATTGAATAAAATGCCAATCTTTCTTTCTTTTCAATAGTAGAAAGGGGCAATACATTTGTTCAATAATTGTTTTAGGAAACAAGCTTGATGATTCTAAAAAGACACTAAATTGGATTTTTCTTCTATACATTCATGCTATAATTTGAATGGTACAACTAATATACTTTATGCTAACTCCAACTCCCAAATAATGAGTGGAATCTGCTTTCTAAGATTAGAGACGCAACACACAAAATGTTGTGGCTCTTTTTGAACGCAGGTTTTTGTGAACCTTTGAGCTGCCAATACCCATTTTTGTTAATCAAAATTTCTTTTTTTCTGTACCAACAATTTGAGAAGATAAAAGAACTACACTGAAAAGAATGTACCTTCCTGTTATTTGCCTAAAGGTCTTGCATTTTTTTTCCTTTGACTTAAAGACCTTACTAATACTGAACATAGGTACTTTTAACTTTTCTTTTCTTAGTAAAACTCTCTACACTGAATAGTTTTGTAGCTGGACCTGTTAGTGCTTTTGTGAAAATATGGAAAAAAGGTTTATTTTCTTTCTCCATTTTCCAACGGTTTTGCTTGATCAGGGCCAGTCAAGTGAAACAGAAAAAATGATACAATTCCAGTTAACAGACGATTTATTTTTTTTTGGCAGGAAGATCAATTTAAGTCCTGATCCATTCTGGTCTTTTCAAGGTCTTTCCTTTGCTTATAACAGATTAGTTGAGTTGCTGTTCTTCACTTACAGAAGCCAACTCTTATCTTCGTTAGTTGAATTGCATGTTTTCTTGTTTTTCACATTTAGAACAGTGGAGAAGAGAAATGAGCCTATATGTCACATTATACATATTTTCCAGGAATACACAATCTAATGGATTAGTGCTTCAAGTATTCCTTTCCCTTTCATTTTAATGTGACTTTTAATGTAGTCACATTAAAATTCTTACTTTTGATTTTTTTGCTACTGTAATAAAAACTGGAAACTTAAACTGTGTACATTGATTTTTTCCCCATAGGATTAATTTCTATCCAAGTCTTTTTTTGTTGCATAAGAAGTAACAAACCCAAACTGAAATGTTGCCCCCATGTTGACCAACTGTCCTAGTGATAATCGTTTCTAAAAGTCCACTAGGGAGTCATCGGCCTAAAAGGTCTAAAGTGTAAATCCTCTATCAGTAGCTCTTTCTTTTCACTGCAGCTGACAGCTGTGCTTCAATCTGACAGAGAGCTCAGCCTGCGATGACATTCCTCTCATTGTCCACATGGATAAGGTGAAGCGTCTTCTAATCTAAACACACACCCCGCGGACATCTCCTCATCTTGCTGCCCCACCTGGGGTCCCCTGTGGCCTTGTGGTTTCAAGAAGAAACACAAACCCTCTGATCAAAATAGCTCCTGTCAAGCCTGCATGGCGGTACTGCCGTGTGTGTTATGATAAGACGTGCGTCCTAGATGTCCCCACTCAGAAGCACACGCGTGGACACCAGTCCAGTCGCCTGAATAAGCAAAGCGAGGAGGAATGTAAGCATGTCCAGATCAGTAACATACACACACTCTCACGCACAAACAGCAAACTAAACTGGGCAATGTTGCTGCTACGCTGACAAAAAAGTGACAGCTGCAGCTGGAGAAAAGGGGTTGATGAGAGGAGGGAGGATAAAAACAGGAGTCACTTCCGATTCTTAGCTTATCGTGACCAAACTCAGAAGCAGATTTTAACAACAGAATTAATCCTTCACTTTGTATCAACTCATTGGTATTTTTTAATTTTGAGGAATTATTAGAATATACTTTTTTATTTGGACTAATTTGCTTTGAGTTGACGCCAATATTATTAGAAGATTGCATACAAGTTTTGAGGGTAGTTTTAGAGACAACTATTTGTGCACTAATGGACCAAATAATTCATCACAATTCATTTTATTTATATAGTGGAATTTCAGTCCAATCATACATTCCAATAAGTATGTTTTCACACCTCATAGTACGGTAGACTTGGTTCAACTGGTGACCAATATTGCAACATTTGAAAATTTCAACTGGTACTGTTCGCTTTCACACTGCACTGTGTCTCAGGATCCAAACCTTTTGAAAAACCTGTTCCCTTCCTCAGTTGTGGTGGCGCTGCTTCAAGAACTACTGATGGAAGTGGCATAAAAGCCTCTAAAGAAGACACAAGGTGCAAAATGTATGACTAGAGTTCACTTTTTTGGTCCACATCAGAGTTTTATTGCACCTCCTCAAATGAATCAGACTTTCTAGGCAAAAAAACTTCATTAAAGCGGACAAAACAGTGATGGTGTGTGAATGCCCCCCAGCATAAGCTTTTAATACATTTTACCATTATTATATACAGTCCTTATTGTCAAACATGTACAAAGTAAAGCAACACACATTTTTATTAGTTTTTAGCAAAAAATTTAGATAATTCAAAATGCTATATAAAGGAGAGAAAAGAAAGAAAGCTGAGTCTAGATCTCATTGGAATGGCTTCCAGACTAAAGAAAAAAAAAGTTAATTTGATCCATAAAAGAAACTAGTAACTCATTTAAGTCTCATTATTTCATCAGTGAAGCCAAGAAACAAACTGCATTTTTTTAGTCTGAACCAAAGAGAGAAAAGGAACCCATTACAGGTGTAACAGCAGCCTGAGGATGAGTTTCAGATGGAGAAAAAGAGCCAGAAAGACTTAAAGAAAAAGAGAAGGGGATTAAAGTGAGAGGGAGGGAAAAGGTAGGATTAGTAAAGAAGGACGAAGGCATTTAGTTTCACAGCTTAAGGTGTGAGCTGTAAATATTTAATGGCAACATTTTCTCTTGTTTCTATTCAAGCTAATTTTGTCATCTTATCTAATTTCTTTCCATCTGCCAGAACTATATAAACCTGTGGAGACTTATGACCCTTTGACCCCATTTAGGGATAGGATTGTTGGAAAGAAGACACCCTACATGAAAAACTGTGTATCTCCCACAATTCAGTATTCTGACCTTGTATTCCCTGCATTATGCTTTCCACTGTGTGATGCAAGTCAGCATCGTTCAACAAACTACCTTCAGTACCTGGTAGTTTTTTTCTCCATTTTTTGTTGACATTATAGCATTACACAGTTGTAGCTGATTTGAGAACTACAGATCCCTTGTGCAAGTCAAATTTGCAGCAAATCTCAATTGTCGGA
The DNA here is from genome assembly GCA_903066825.1 of Alfaro cultratus. Lineage (NCBI taxonomy): Eukaryota > Metazoa > Chordata > Actinopteri > Cyprinodontiformes > Poeciliidae > Alfaro > Alfaro cultratus. The sequence goes on from CAEFZX010009333.1 coordinate 120,478, forward strand.
TGGGGAAGATTGGGTCAAACATTGGCATCAAAGTCTGAATGAGAATTGAGTGATTTTTGGGCTGAAAACACAGATAAAAATCTGACAAACCCATTTCCTAACTTTGGTCTGATTCTTCTCCCACATAATTTAATGGCATTTTTTCTTTTTTAAGTATTAAAACATCACTGGAACAAAGTCTTTGCAGTTGTTCTTACTAACTGGAACTACAACTTTCTTCTTATTCAAGCTTACAAACTCGTGCTAACTTTATGATGCTCTCACAGACACACACAAGGGTATCTTTGTGATGACACTTCCCTGTATCTCATGAGAAATCAACATTGGGCTGACTGAAGACTGGGATACTCCACCCTTTGAAGTCATACAGTCCTACATGTGTGTGCAAATCTGACTCGAGTATTTTTTTGTTGTTGCAGTTGTATAATGGGGAATACACAGGGAAATTATTACAAAGCAACAAACATGTCTTTGGCAATATTTTTGTGCTTGAATAATAAAAACACAAGTTGCACATCTAAACTCAGGCCACTGCTGCAGCTACAGAGTGGGTGAGTAAATTGTTCGCTCCTCAAATTACACCAAAGCCTTTAATCTGTGACCCAGAGAGAGGGATAGATTCTACTAACAGGCAGAAAATATGACAAGATCACAGAGGATTTTGTTTCTCTGTGAAACAAAGAGGGAATGAAATGGCCTAAATATTTAAAGCATTTTACTAAGATGTATTAAAACATGTATCCAACAAACCAAATCTTCAAAATTCTGAAAAATGTACCTTTTGTCTTGGGGGTAGCAGATGTTGGATACCTTTATTCTACTCATAAAGACAGTTTTATCCTCCTATAGAAATGATATTGGATTCTTGACTCTTGCTTTCCTTGTTCTTAAGAGACGAAAAAAATATCAAGCTGTCTGTTTTATCTGTTTTTAAACCTTTATTAAAATCTCCCTTTCAATTGGTTCTTGGACAATCATTTTGGCCAGATCTCCCTATATGAAGCTAGTCAGGAGGAAATTGTTTCTGTTTAGTTTCTCCAGACTCTCCTGGCCCTTCCCCTGGTGGTTCAGTATTTGCGGATTCGCCTACTCTCAGATTTTTCTGTGCACCATAACTCCAAATTAAGTATTGTGAAAAATTAGTCAACCCCTTATATGTTTCAATTGTTGTCTTGTCTAAGATCATGCTTAGACACGCTTAAGTGGTGACTTTGACTAGGCCCTCCTAAACCTTAATTTAAATATTTTGAGCCATTGAGAGGTGGACTTGTTGGTGCATTAAGTTCAACAGCACATTCTAATCAGGGTTTTGTCATAATTTCTGACCAAAATTTTGTTGTCAACTAACTCTTCTCACATTGTGGCTGACAATTGCTTGATAAAATTACCTGTCGAAAATACATATAGACATATGTAAAGTTATCAAAATGTAAAACCAAATCTAACTATTTCACATTGTCATTAGGTCTAGTATATCTAATCAATATTTTGGTTCAGTCACTTTCTTTCACTCTAAAAATGTGGTCTTGTTAGCTATGTTCGAATTTAAGAGAATTTTGCTAATTCTTTTCATTGCATGATTCAGCTTTCCTGGAAGGAACTATAGCTGTGGTTGTGCCCTAATTTTGGAATGAGCATTCACTTGCATGACATTGCATTAATCCAGTGTTGACTCACACACAATATAACAAAATGCTGAAGAGATAATTAGAAAGAAGTCTTGTGTAGTGAATAATCCTTAGGTTTATTTTCAGGTGCTGTATGTCTATATTTGGAATGAAAGGTTTTAATCCATTTTCAGTTTCCTGATGTATATGTGCTTAAACGCTCCCACAATCTACCAGACCAGATTTTCAGTTGTTTCTTAATATCAGCTCTCAGAACTGAGTCACAATCATGTGAACACAGCTTCGTTGTTAACATGGTTCCAGATACCATCATGACATGATGATATTAGGCAATATAAGTTTTCATTTTACACATTTTAAAATGTGATTTCCTCTTGTTGACCATGTGTCTTTTTGTTTTGTGACTACTGCGTGCATCAACTGATGTCAGAAGAATATTTGGTTCTTTTCATTCCAAATATTCAGTCAGCTTGATCTATAAAAACAACAACAACAAAAAAACATATGGTGATGTTTATGGTGCAGTGTCTATGTTATTGTGTGTTTGTTTCTATTAGTCACCACTAGTCCCGTTTTCTCCATCTGAGCACTGAGACAAAATATTGAAAAACTGAATATGTCGACATGCGGTTTGTACAGCCAGAGTCGGTGCGTCATCACCTGTCAAGAGTGAATGATGGGAAAAGTGATGATATTTTACAATAACATATCTTATGAGTCACAGCTGAAGTGAAACTCAAATCCCGAGTCTAAAATTCTATCCCTTCCACATTCACTAATTCATCACTGTTTAGCAGTTTATTCACAACTGGTGTTGGAAAAAAATAAGGAGAGAGTTCAAGGATGATCTCCATTTATCTTTTTTTAAACTTATAACATATATGTTTTGATTTTATTTCACAGAAAACAGAGAAAATGTTATATCTAAAAAAAAAAAATCTTACTGTAATACATATTTACCTGCTAATACTTTTGTGACAATACAGAGAATGCAACATACACTAAGTCATTTCATTGTTATTATTCAATAAATGCTGGCACAACAAACCAGCCTCCCTGATTAACTAATTTCAGTTTTAACACAAGACTATAAAGATGAGACTTTCTATTTAAATCACATAATTACATCAAATATCCTCTTATAGTTAGCATGTCAATAATTTGCTGAGCTTAACTCTTTAGTCTATTTGGTCTGCTTCTATTTATGATGTCCAGTTCTTTGGGAAAAGTTTGCCCTGAAAATGGATTTTCATTTTTCAAGAGACCACACATTCAAAAGCTGATTGATTAAAAAAGACAATTCGATTGCTATGACCTGCTCTACCAATTCTGTCAGATTAAATTGCCTTTTGCAACATTAAAAGACTGAAATTTGATTGGATGAAACAAGAAGAACAGACATGTACAGGAAGAGGAGCTAAGAAAAACAGTAGAAAAAGAAAAAATAGACTACTGTAAGTAAGTTAATAAAATGCAATTGAGCAAACCTTATGACTTAAGTTGCAGATTAGGGACTTTTGATAGTGTTTAGGCCAGCAGAGAAGGCATTGAAAGCTTTGACGGCCCCAGTGTAACCACAACAGATGGGCACTCCCAACACACACATTAACAACGCCAAAGCTTATTACTTCCTTTCATCTGGGCAGCTTTAGACCATCGTTTGTCTGACTGGCTAATCACTTCTGTACACACCAACAAGCACATATGCACAGATGCTTACAACTGAAAACTGAACAACAGCAAAAACAAACTGTGACATCAATGACTACTAATAATATCACCACCCTCGCATATTTTGTGTCTCAGCAGCACAGGAATACACAGAGTTACAGGAGGAAGTGGGGGAAATATGACATATAGCCATGAATACATTTTCTATAAATAACTGTTTTGTTGCAAAAAAAGAAATCTAAAAACTGTTGTAGTTGCATGCATTGCATTTTATGTTAAAGAAATTGTTGACGCAGCCTATAAGAAGGCAAGGCATTCAACTGTCCAGTGTTTATTATAATCCTGTACAACCAGTCTTTTAATCGAAAACAATACTAACTCTCTAACTACATAAAAGTACTAGCTGCTTGTATTGAAGAAGTTGAGAAACTAGAGAGTGCTTGAATATTTGTAAATTAATATTTAAAATGAGAAATTTTGCATGTGAACCCACATTCACAGGGTGGCAAAATTATAATATTTATGTAATCCTGGTGTTGTGTTTGTGTGTAGTATTAAATACGCTGCTACATACTCAGTAAAGTGTACTTAGTACACTTGGTCCACTTTATGCAATGCATCACAACTAAGCTTGAGAGTCAGCAGAGTTTTCTCAGATTTGAAGAAATCTCAAAGACTCCTACTTATGAAATTCCAACCACTGTAGTCACATGACTTAATCTTGTGTCTCCAGAAGGCATTCATCTGCAAGTTTTAGTCAAACTTGAAGGTGACAGTTTTGGAACAGATGTTTCTTTCTTGGTCTGCTTCATGTCAGTCCATGTTTATGTATAACTAGTTTTACTGTCAGACTGGTCATCCAACATCTTCTGGTTCATGGTAGGCTTGAGATGTAAGGGGTTGCTTTTGAAAATTCTAGCCAGTTTAATTTAATCTAAGGTTAAGAATTTGGTGGTCAGATGGTAGAAAAAATTAAGCAGGGTAATTTTAACCTTACACCTTTACTCAATATTTTTATTGAGTATTTAAAGTACTTTTTATAAATGTAATAGGATATACACTTCACTGGGTAAAGTAATCACAACAGATGCTACTCCCCCTGACGCAAAACAATTTAGTTCAAAAATTCAATAAAAGGCAGCACTTGCTTTTAATGTGGACTTGCATAAAATTTTACAATGTTGTTTTTCTGACACATTTCAGTACATAAAGTTACAGTGTTGATAAACTAGTAACATTATTGCACACTCATAAAACACCGTATACTGTTAAGGCACCCCAATGAACTGTTTTTATTTCATGTTTCGCTGGAACAGAATCCAAGGTGACTTACTGACAGTGAAAGGGCTCACTCAGCATTCAGACCACACACACGTATGCACACACACAAACACAGCAATCCGACTTCCTCTGTTCAGGCCACAAGCTCGCTCAGCTTCCCGTGTGTCTGACAAAAATGTGAGAAAAACATTCACTTTCAACATACTTTCACTTCGTCTTCCTGCCAGAACTTGCATGCTACTGTGCAAAGAAAAGAAGACAAATAAATCATGGGAAAAAGAAATTAACAAGAGATGCTTCATAGATATGTATCATTCATCACAATTCAGCTGAATGAGATAAATCACCAAAGTTAAATGGGATAAAGGCAGATTTCAAATTTTGAGGGGGACCTTGAGAGTTACTGTCAAGTTTTTGGCTGACAATTTCTTTTAGCCAACATGGAAACTGGTCATGAATTGTTGCCTGGAGAGTTATAGTGGCCTAAAACAAGAAATGTAACATCTCTAACCCATGCATACATTTTTGCTCTGGGTCTAGAAGCATTCACTACAGTTGCAATCCATGCATTTAATAGTCATCACAGTTATCACCTTTGCCTGTGGACCTTTTGTTTAAGCCACACTTTCCTTCCACCCAACATTCTAGTAATATGCTTGAACACAGTCCAAGGGTCAAGTGTAAACTTTTTTTGTGATTAACTGTTGTGGCACAATGACTGTTTACTGGACAAATGTAAAGTAAAAATTCTTCCACATGATTGTGTAGGCCAGAACATATCACAACATTGCTGTTTTAGAAATCCCTTATAAAATGGTATGATGTGATGTAATATTGGTTTGCATTGGCTGTAAGTCATAATTATCAAGACAAACGGAAATAAATGCTTTAAATATATCACTCCGTGTGTACTAAAACTTTACAATATATTATTAAGACGGCATTGCTCAGTCACTAACAGAACATGTACCAGTTGTGGCATTTGTTCCGGGAACAATAAGGACTAGACACAAAAATCCACATGTAGAGGAAGGATTCTGTGGATTTAGAGGGACTTTCAGTTTTACTCAGATGGTTTTCTAGTCCCACTCTGGTTGAACTGACCAAACATTAGGGGATTTTTTTAAGCAAAAACATCACTTTTTCATAAACTTTCTGCAAATGTTTTTTTTTTCTTTACCTTTGCTTTCAAAGAAATAACTCACTCATTGAGAATTACAGGTGTGGAACTTTTCATCCAGCTGTCTGGGTTGCTTGTGCCTTGTCTCTAAAATCCTCTCACAGCTGTACCATAATTTTGAGGCTCTTTTTCAATACACCTTTCTCAAGCTGAATGGCTAGCTTATTGCTTGCTTATGAAACCTTGAAAATCCATCAGAAATGGTTGCATTTCTTCACAGCTACTAAACATTATGAAATTAGATATTAAACAACATGAAATGAAGCACTCATGTGATGGGATGCTGCTCTATGGCATGTGTGGAAATAATCAGATTTTCTTGGATGTGAACAGAACAAGGGAGATGACCATAGACTTCAGGAGAAACAAGAGTATTTGAAACACTATTTCCATCATGGGAGACGTTCTGGAGGTGGTGGAGGATTATAAATAATTCAGTGTTCATCTGGACATCATACTGGAAACAGAACAGCCTGGAACCTCAGAAGACACATTTCAAAAGAAGGATGGTCCATAAAATGAAGAACATTACCAAAACACTGAGGATTATCTACCCTCAGACTGCCATGCTACAACAGAGTGTCTTCAGTCAGAGTTTAAGTTTGATTTGCTGTAATACTGACTGCTACAGAAGAACCTTCCAGTCCACAATTGTTTTATGTCCTATTCATTGCTTTTATTCTTTGAACTGCAGTAACATCATAGATTAAACATGATTTATGAAAATGACAACAGGACATAGAGCAGATGATAAAAGATAAGTCATCTGTAATTTTGAATACAATCATCTGCATTAAAAAGCATAGCTATGCTACAGGAAATATCTAGTCAACGAATAAAGTGAATGTATGTCTGTGTTAGAGATTAGGGCAATGCTGAGCAGGACTGGGCAATATTAAATGAGAAAAGATGAGGAAGTCTTTTAGGAAAGGCATATGTGCAATTTCTCATGAAAGTGATGGTAGAAACTGCAAACAAACATTGCTTTGAGAGGAAGTGTTTGACAAACATTATGCAAAAAGGAAAAAGTGCTGGATTGCAGCTAAATGTGGCTTCAAGTTGGGTAAGAAGGTGTTGAAAGTGAGTGAAGACACAGCGACCGGTGAAGACCAACACAAGCTGAGGTGCAGTTTTGACACACAGCCCCCGCTTTCAAAAACTGCCCTGGGTCCCTCATTGCTTCCTGCAGTGGTGTCCATAGGAAACTGGGCCGTTTTTTTTTTTTTTTTTTTGCTTTTGCGTGAGAAGAATAAGGAAGTATTTGTGGTGACGTTATTCTCACGCAGACAAACTGAAATAACCAGAGTTTTATTTTTTTCATTATCTCTTCCACCCTCACTAAACCAAATAAAAGCAGAAGTTCGTTTTTTTTTTTTTTTTTGTAAGTTTTTACAGTATGACTCAGGTATGTTTGATTTGTTTTGTCTAGCATTTCTGTTACAGTTATCCAAAATGCATTCACATGAATTTCTTTTCATAATGTTTTCACATCTTTTAATGCAACATTACTCTAATTACCTCCCCAAGAGTACAGTAGTGTAAAGCCAAATTTCAGAGTCTTGTAAGACAGAATGAGAAATTTTATTTGCCTGCTAACGTATTTTATTCTGCATGAAAGGAGACAACTTTATGTTGTAACAGCAGCCATATTAGTGCTTCTGTAATCAGTTCATTTTCTGCTGCCTTTGCTCAAAGAACTAAACTATTATCCAAAATTAATCTGTAGTTTATGAGTTAGACAATTAATGCTTTACTCATGCTAATCAAGCTAAAAGGTGAAATGACGCTAATCCTTATTCAGTGAGTCACCATCTTACAAACTGCTAACTGAGAAAAAAAAATTCTAATCCTTACTGAAGAGAGCACAGAGTCTCGTCTAGATGTACAACAAAGACGTTTAATCCATGAGAAGCACATTAGAACATTTTGGCAGCTGGCCTGATTGTGTGTGTGGGAGGCAGTTGTGAAATAAGTATTACAAATTAAAGACATGCTTGGTGATCATCATTCTACGTGCTTATCAAAGTTACGTCCTCATCAGCTTAAACTGCCGCTGATGTAATGAAACAGAGAAGTTCATTTTCTCACACTTGAGAATCCATTTACATTTTAAAGTTTAAACACAGTTCAAGGAGAGCACATTGTCACTTGCACCAGTGGACTTTGAGATATTCAAACTGACACTTTGCTGACCGTTACTGTATTGTCTTAGACTTCTTGTCACCCGATTCTCAAACAAAAACATGAAACAATCATCTTATGTCGCTATGATTAGAATGGCATTAACACATCAACACCCTGGCACTCTGAATGCTAATCTGGTTATCTCTCTGACATCACCTGTAAAATGCTGATTTTCCACAGTGCCAGCGCCAATTGTGAGGATTAACTGATGTTGATGTTCTGCTCACTCTACTGCAATGATAGCAATTCTTCAGTATCTCTGTTCAGCTTTCTAAGCTGCAAAGCTACAGGATAAGAATTTAAAAAGAAAATACCAGGGTAACATGGTAACATACAGCCTTTTCTGTAACATTCAGAAAAGGCTTAAAGAGGTGACCAGATGGAAGGCAGATAATCTTGGGGTGTTGTATCAAAAACAAAGGCTGTAGCATAATTTCTGAAGTATTACCATCATGTTGCCATACATACCAGTCCAGCATCTAGTAGTTTGTTATTCCATCTTTGGCTGCCAATGTCAAGTCACTTTATTGGTAAGGAACATGTTAGCAACAGATCCTGTAAGTAGTGTAAACTGAGGTGTGGTCTCCTGGATTGGAGCTGTTTGACTAGCGAATCCCACCCACATTCAATCAGACTGAGAAACCAACATTTTGGAGGCCAGGTAAACTTTTGAACCCAACCATCCCTGAACCATTTTCATTTGTAGTTGAGAGTATTATTCTGCTGAAAGAGTCAGCAGCTTTCAGGGAATATCATTTTTTAATAGGTTGTACATGGTTAGCAACAATAGTTGAGGTTTTCCCATGTTTATTCATACTACTGTGTTGTTATTTTTGTATGTTGTGTCGTTTGTTACATGGGATTAGGGATGGAAATTAGCATCTTCCTAAATCTGGTGAATTGACCACAGTATTGTATGTTCTTCAATAGTTTCCCTGTTCAATTCAAATTCAATTCGACATGCATCAATTGAAATTTTTAAGCCTTTTTTGAGCCTTTTTCTCTGCCTACTGCCTTTATTAGTAGGAACCAACAACTGCAGATCAGGGCCCAACAAGAGCTGCAGTTTATTACCATTGACTCAGACTCCTCACCATTACACTTTGGTCTTTGCATTTGAACAAAATAAGTCAAAGATAAAAGTTTGACAATGACCCTCTAACAAAAGCCAGTTTTGATTTCTTATGTAATAATTATTACTCACGGGGAATTTGCAAATACAGTATTACTATCTGTAAAGATTTTAAACTCCATAATAGTCTGCAAGTCATTGAAGCTTGTTCTTGTCTGAAATTTATACTCAGAGCTATTACATTTTATATTGTTATTTTTGTATGTGGATCACAAACTTTGATTAAGATGGGTGTTTCAACAAATTCTTAGCCCTCTCCCATAATCTCTTAGAGTTGGAAAGCTTGTAATTAACTTAGAAAGAAAGTAACTAGTGCATAAAATCTTTCCTTCTCTCACTAAAACTTTGACACGGACTAAAAAATAGATCAGTCTCTGAAAAGAACATTCAGTCTCCAGCTTTCTGTAAGACAGGGCCTAGCGAGGACAACAGGCCGACAGGGAGCCATGTGAGAGTGATTTACCTCCACACCGACTCGCACATGTTTGACTGTTTTGTAATCTGCATTTTAGAGGACATGCAAAAAGGAACTAATCATTGCAAACACCACATGCCAGTCACTCACTGCTTTCTCCTTTTCCGACCTCTGCAGGCCTTCTTTTTTGTTGTTGTGGTTGCCAGAGCTGAGGGGGAAAATCCCCCTAAATGCAACCAGGCTATTGATGGTAAAATGGCTACCAGATCAGAGAAAAGGAAGACATTGACGACAGGAAGCGACATGCAGCTCTTTGATGGCGGTCTTGAGGACAGTCTCTGCGTGTGGCATGTACCGTATATGTTTGTCACAGTGTACGTTCTTGTGTATGTATGTGAGTGTCTTGTCATCAGTGTGGGTGAACTTGACTATATTGTATATATGTGCTTGTCGTCTGTCATTCCACCCGTGAGTGACCACAGTTTATATACACAAAGCTGAGCAGGGGTGGTACTGTGAGTGTTAGTGTTAGTATGGAAGCAGGGGTGTTAGCAATCCCTGGGTTTCAGTGGTTAACCCCTAAACTTTTTATTTTTCAGTGCAGTTAGGGGATCAGTGGGGGGCATTTCAGCATCAGCACCAGTGTGTGGGTACTTTATATTCTTTATTGGCCAGGAGCGACGAGGACGGGAGGAAGTGAGGAGAAATTTAGAGTGGGAGGAGAACATGTGAGGAAATAACGGCCACCAGCTCCCCAATACCCAACATGCACTGCTTGCTCTCTTACCCCTTCCCCAGAAAACCCCCGCACACCAAGACCGGAGGGAGAAGAGGAGGCTGCTGGACCACAGACCACCCAGAAAGATGGAGACAGACAGCGATGCAGACACAAAGACAGACATACATTACGATTACAGGAGACAGACTGTGAGACTGAAAACAGAATCAAATCAAAAAGCATCTGGAAAAGAAAGAGTGAAAGTTAATTAAGGCAATTATTCACAAAGGTATTTAAAAAAAATATACAAAACTCACTCCCAAAAATTTAGGAGTTGTAGTCATACTAAGTCAAAAACATGCAATCTAATTTAATTTTTTTGTCTATTAAATTTAATGTCTTGTATAATAAAAAAAGAAAGGTTCACAATAGAAATTGAAATTTTGTGAATTTGCAGTCAAATAATATGAATAAGTATAGCATTTTTCAAAGAAGCAATAAATTAAATGTATTTTTCAAGAGCGACATAGAAGAATGAATAGTCATTGGCAACTTCCCCCCACACACACAACAATCCCCAAATAAACAAGTATATCATGTTGTAAAAGGTTACAGATTTCTTCTGCTTTTGCTTTGATGTCAAACCTAAATATTTCTAATCAAGTAAATCTTAAAAACATTCACCTGGGTAGATGTAAAAAGCAATTTTTGAAAACATTTTTGTGTATCTATAAAGCTGCCTAACCCAACACCTTGTGAAAATATAGTCACCCTTCTTTTTAAAGCACAAATCAACTATGATTAACCTCTTCTTTTTCAACTTTACTAGTTAAGGAATTATTTATGACTTGTAGTAAACCCACTTAAACAGACAGTCTGAAATTTAAAACAAGGCGAGAATAAAGTAGTTGACATCTATGTGATGATGGCTCTGGAGCCCTTTCTAAGGTTTTGGGACTTCAGCAGAACAAAATGAGAAGCATTGTGCACAAATTGAGAAAACCTGGAACAGTGGTGAACAGTGCCACGAGTTGCATTCCTAGTACAATTGCTCCAAGAGTACATCAATAACTCATCCAAGAGGTCACAAAAGAAGCCACAACAACAAATGAAGCTCTGCAGGCCTCAGTATCCTAAGCCATCCCCAGTGCTCAAGATTCAACAGCCAAAAATAGACCAGCAAAAATGGTCTTCAAGGGAGAATTCAAACTGAAACCCACTGCTGGCCATAAAAACTAAATGCTCTTCTCACATTTTCGTATGAACATCTGGATACTTTTGGGGATGTATTCTGTGGACTAACGAGACAAAACCGTTGCACATTCAGCTAAATGTCCCTTAGCAAATTACACTTTAACCACAGACTTTTTGTCTGATGTTTTTGTCATCATTCTGGTTGGATGTTTGGACAAAATAATTAGATTTATCTGTTTAGAAAACAGCTTAATATATCTTTATTTTCAGCTATGTTCATGTTCACCTTCTAAAGGTTAGTTTTAGGTGAAACTTAAAAAATGGAGTTGGTTCTCCTATACTATCCCATTTAGGTGTGTAGTCCACCATTAACTCTGGCAATGAAACAGCCCCACAGCATGATACTACCACAACCATGTCTGAAAGGTTGTACAGTTTATAGCCCAATCTTTGTAATCTCTGCGTCGACTGACACTAATGTTTCAGCAGTTAAGGCATGTGTTTGGTGATTATTGGATTATTTTAGAACATCATCATCTAAGGGTGACACTATGTGTCTTCTTTCATATCTTGATAAAATAATGACACATCAGAGCAAATTGTAGTTGTGCACAATTGTTTGAACTAGCAATCTTCAAATCTGCAACTGCTTAGAAATTAATGTGCAAATCTTTCCAACTTCTACAGATCTAAAGTTTTCATTCTTCTAGAAAAGCAGACTCCAGTTCCAGCAGCAAGAGTTACTGTCCTTCAGATTTTAGATAAATCCCAGGGGCAACACATTTGAATCAAATGAGTGGCTCGCTACAAGATCTTTGACAAATTTGATGGTATGCTATTGATGATTCAATCATTTTAATGAGCTATGTTGGAGCAGGAATGCAGGGCAGTAGGTCTCAAGGAAGGGAGCAGGGGACCCATATGTCTAGAACATCAGAACACCTGCATTAAATTTAGTTAAAGTATTTAAAGGAGATTTAAAGGAGGCAATATTGCAACAGGATCAAGAAGACCTTTAGAAACGGAACAAAAAAAGGGAAGGAAATTGGTTGAATGAAAATTAAGAAAAAACTGAAAGAAGTTTCAAGGAATGTCATGTAACTGCATTGTCTATGTTGTGTGGATTGAGTATTGGCTAATTACTTCACTGAAAGCAGAAACAGCTAAATAACGTTAGTGATGTTCATCATGTGAAAGAATGTCTACTCAAGTTATTTTACTTTTCATTTAATTTACTGTATATTTTGAAGTTTCTTTTAGACTTAACCCTATCAGAAAGCATTTTAGAATTTTACATCAGTCTCTGCCATGTTACTATCAAAACTTGATGATATGGGGACAACTTTTAATTTGTAAAATAAATTGGTGTAATTCAACTGTCTATTTACAACCCCAGTTTACTAGTAGTAGCATGTTACCAAAAATAAAATATATGTGGGCTGCATGATGGCACCGTCTTTAGAATCTTCCAGGGTACAAATCCTGGCCTTGGCCATTTTCGCAAGGAGAAAAAACAGAGAGAAAACAGAACAGCTGAAATAACAACAAATAATGCAAATTTGAGAGTAGTAGTAGAAGAAAGCGAGGAACAGTGGTCATATTGTCATCCAGCATATAGCAGCATAATTACAGAGATAGCTCTTTATAGACTGAAACATGAGAGAGGCAGTGCCAGGGAGAATCATATTTCATGGATGACAAGATTAAATTATTACATTGCAGATCCTTCAAGACAAGAGCACAGAAAAATTAATGATAGGAGAAGCTCTCAGAGGGCATCATCTTTCACTTATTTCTGCCAAAATATTCTTATTAAAAATGAAATAAAGTTTTAAAAAGCATATAAGACTAATTAGTATTCAATATGTAGAATTGATAAATCTCTGCATGGCAGCTTGTGATGTTGAATCTCATGAATTTAAAGAGTCACTGCATGGGGGATTTAGCTAGTTCCAGAGGGGAAAAGGGATGTCTTTATTTTTCCAACATGTTCTGGAACAATAAAGGTTTGTCTACACACCCTGTTTTTATTTTCTGGGCAAGACACAAAACTTCAGGACAGAGAAGCATGCATAGCATTCAAATTATTCTCATGCATCCAACATTACAAGGTTTCAAGGTTTCAGAGTAAGCCATAGAACTACTTTATGGCTTACTCTGTATCACTTCTGGTGCAGAACAAAGGTAATACACTTTAGAACTAAACCTCCCCAAAAATTTAAGGTTTTAAAATATATAAAGGCTTAACGTAAAAAAATGCAAATGGAATGTCTTGCCCATGTAGCTTTAAATTTTGCACAGAGGCATGAACAGTCCATCTATAGCTTCAGTACTAAATCTATAGAAGTTTCTAGTGACGCCTTTGCACTGCAAACAATGTATATACATTTGTACGTGGGTAGATGATAGAGTGCTGTCTTTGCCACATCAGTGTTAGCAGTGTTTGTGTGGTTTCCTGCATCTCACCGCTGCCTCCTCCACTCAGCCTCAGTATTGCTCCGTTTCCCTCAATGTTGTTAACATCTTTAAAGCTTTTCGTATCAGTTTCTAGCACAAGGCCTTTATTCTACTGAACAATACATGAATATTTTACTACATTGATAGTTAATCCAATGATCTGAAGTCACACAGTTGCAATTTCTGCTGCTAAAAGCTGATAAAGTACAAGATATCACCCATAACTTACGAGAAACCTTTTGGGACTTTAACAAATATTCCTTATGTTTCACCTCAATAATAATCAATAACAGGACAATTATTAGTTGTGCACTCAAATAAACCTGGCCTTCAGGGAAAAGCGGCAATAATTGTGCGGTTGTGGAAATTAACTCCTAATAACTTATATCTGGGATTCTGCCTGTAAGGCACTTTGGGGTTTCTTTGATTTCACATCCGTCATCCACCTGTTGATCACTGATCTACTAGTTTCTTAGCTCCTATATGAACACCAAATGAAACAAAGAGAATGAGAAAAAAATAAACACGGCAACATTTCTTGATCAATGCTTCTGGACGCAGCACCTCAGCCAGAAACATATTGTGGTCATGGAGAGTCAGAGACTTGCCAGGAGCTCTACAGCCTCTGAAACATCTTTTCAATCTACATAAAAGCAGAAGTTGCAGGTAAAATCTGAAAGAAATTCTTGGAAGGTTTTTAAAGACACATTCTGTTCAAATGCAGAAAAGAAACTGAGGGTGAATCAAATAGCTACTTAGCTAACTGACAAATAGTGTGAGAAATCCCCTAACAGTGGAAGACATGAGGCAAATTTTCCACTGATCAAAACATCAGCGTATCCCAGAAACCAGCACAGCTTTAGAGAGGGCATTTATTGCTGGGGTGGCGGGAAGTAACATACCAATGATCCCTGATGAAACCAGCTACCGTTATTTTGCTTTTTTTGACCCAATAATCCAAAAGTATGACTTGACTTTCTAACTGTCTGGCTCCCTATTTGTTAAAGAATGGATGCTAAAACCCTGCTCTGGATCTTTAAAGCACTAAAAGGTCTTGGGGTGAAATAAAAGTTTTCTTTGCTTGCCAAATATGAGCCATGTTCAGTGCCTAAAAAAGTATTCACCCCCTTGGATGTCAAATCATTTTGTTGTAAATCTTTCAGAATCAACAAAAATTGACCTTTTTTTGACTGAACACAAATACAAAAAAAATATCTTTAATGTCAAAATGAAAAGTAATTTTTACTAAATAATGACAAATAAAAATGTGTTACATAAAATAAGAGATTACATAAATATACACCTCTTTTATGAAACCAGCTGATTCATAAAGCATGCATAAGGTCAGAGACTGTCCTCAAAATCTGATTTACTTAAAGGTAAACATACAAAACATATGGACAGATGCTCAGTTTTGTAAAATAGACTTTTCATAATAAATCAATTAAAGTTTTTACAGCCGTATTTTTGTTCATCGGACTTTGGTCTATGCATTAAGGTGCTTTTATTCAGTTCAATTAAATTTATTTATATGTCCCTAATTCACACTAAATATGGCCTTGAGGCATTTTACCAAAAATGAAAAAGTAAATTCAACCAGTTTGATTCAAATATGTATCCATAGTGTTTGAATTTAGGATTTAAATATAGTACATAATCCCTACTGTGAAGAACGGTGGTGACAGCCACATGATTTTTTTCCACACTTGCAGCTGTAACTGCAGCAAGAGATCATGCTGAGTGATCTCTTGCTCAGATCTCACTCAGCATCTGAGTGAGGGGTGGTAGTCCACACTTTTCAGATTTCTATTTGTAGGAAATATTGAAAACCATTTATCATTCTCCTTACACTTTCAAAGTATGTGGTCCTTTGTGTTTGCCTCTCGATAAAATACAGATGAAGTGCACTGAAGTTTGCATGAATTTATTTCATCAAGATACTTTTGCAAGGCACAGTAGGATGGTAATATATATTCTGCTCTCAAGAAATGACACCTTTTTTTATTTTTTATTTTATTTCCTTTATTTAACCAGGTAAACCCCATCGAGATCTAGATCTCATTTTCAAGAGGGACCTGGGCAGAAGTCTGCAATACACAGCAACCTGGTTACAAAATAAAACCAATTAATACATATGCACAAATATAAAACAATAAAAACAATTTAAAAGCAGTGACACTGTTTCATAGAATCTTGTTGCCTATCTTTAAGAACCGCTCGAAATAAGTCCAATGAAATAATTTCCGACATTTTGAGTTCAGACTGGAGCTCAAGATGTCGTAAATTATTTCATTACGGTGCTTTTATCTAAAATCTAAAAACAAGAGCAAATCTAAAAACAAGAGCTATCAATATTAATTTTAATAATAAATGTACAAACTGCTTGTAGCTTTTAATTGCACTTTTTTTTAAAATTATGTGTTTGTGCTTGGGTCTTTCTGATATTTGGAACACTGCAAGATGCACATATTTAGTCAATAAAGGAAGAAGATCAGACAGATAAAAGAAACAAAAGCGAAGATTAAAGTTCAAGTCTTTGGTCTTATATTCCAGGATCTTAGAAACTTTAGGGATCTATTGGAAACTAGGGAATTTCAGAAATGAATCAGAACAAAAATAAAGAGGAATGTGTTTAATAAACTGTTTTGTGCATGCATTTTGTTTGACTGGTACAAGAAAAAAAAAAATCAACATCAAGTGGAAAGACATCATATTTTTAGCCACCAAAAACGAGTCATGGAAAATACATCCAAACCATCATCTCTATTGTTAACAGCTTCTTTTCAGTCCTAACTTTCCTCACTCTTCTCTTCTCTCTCTAAAAGAAAAAAAGCAGAAATTATTTTTTGAGGGGGAAAGGAGGAAGGGGTTTGAGAGGAAGAAGTGAGGTGGAAATTCCCCTTGTGGATCCAAGTCTGTTAGTTCCACATAACCATCCGTCTGACTCCCTGACTCACACCGCCATCATACAGCAAACCCTCTTGTCAGATGATCCACATGGTCAGATATATAGAAATGGACAAAAGTTTTTGAGCTGTAAAGTTACTGGAAGAGGCGCAATGTACCTGAAGCTGCAGCTGTAATGCAGTGCAGATTGTCTAAGGATTGGTAACAAACTTGGTTCTACCATCTGAATATAGTCAGTTGATTTCAGTTGTTAACAAAAGCTGCACAAAAAAGAAACAGAGCTTTTCTTTTGGCAACGTCCTCAATTAAGTCTCACTAAAACTTTTTAGAACCATTAGGGTTAATAATGAAAACGAGGGTTTTTAAAATAACTGTCTTACATTGTTCAAATTCAGATATGTATAATTTAAAATTGCAGCAATGTAATGGCTGATTGGTTAATTCACAGCATTTCAATCAATCAATCAATCAAGTTTTATTTGTATAGCACATTTCAGCAGCAAGGCATTTCAAAGTGCTTTACATCATAT